>JANHFX010023931.1:65788-102626 GCA_027560015.1 Chloroceryle amazona
CCACCCTGGTCCTGCTTTCCACACTATTTCTAATACAAGCCAGGATGCCAGTGGCCTTCTTGGCCACCTGGGCACACTGCTGGCTCATGTTCAGCATCCCCAGGTCCCTTTCTGCCAGACAGCGTTCCAGCCACTCTTCCGTAATCCTGTAGCATTGCCTGGGGCTGTTGCGGCCCAAGTGCAGGATCCAGCACTTGGCCCTGTTGAAGCTCATACAAGTGACCTCGGCCCATTGATCCAGTCTGTCCAAGTCCCCCTGCAGAGCCTTCCTACCCTCAAGCAGATCAACACTCCCACCCATCTTGGTGTCATCTGCAAACTTACTAAGGATGCATTCTATCTCCTCATCGAGATCATTGATAAAGATGTGAAACAGAAGTGGTCCCAGTATTGAGCCCTGGGGAATGCCACTTGTGACTGGCCACCAGCTGAATTTATTCAAAGGGGGTTCAACCCCTTGAAACACTGAGGGAAACAACTCACATGTCTTAACTCATGGTCATATTGGACCATCATGATTTGTTCACACTTGTGATAAAATGTACAGAAAATTTCCATGAAACTTCTCCAGATTTTTTTTCTCCAAATTTTAGACATAGCTGACTAGAAATTAGCTGTTTACAGATTAAATATATTAAAAAATCATGTATAAGTGTGCAAAGAGGAACACAGTCTGCCTAACAGCAGGAAAATATTTAAACTTACTCATTTGGGGTTGAATTTATGACATGCTTGCAGAGAGTATCAAAACACAACTTTAGAGGGATTGCATCTTCCCATGAGTTTGCAGAACACCAAGCACAATGGGGCTTTGATTTCACTGTGAGGCCTTTGAGAGCCTTGCAATAGCAGAAAATATTACAGGGAGCAACCACACATCAAGTATTCAACCATCCCATTCTAGGGAATGGTTAGGGAAGAACAACTTTACAACATTAAATTTTTGCTTTGGGATAAACTCAGGAACCATACAACAAGAGGAAAAAAAGGGCTAAAGTGTGAAAGAAAGGGTAAAGACACTACAAAATATGCAAAAGCAGGACCACTACAGCAGAGCCAAATAGGGCCACTACATACGTCAGGCTACAAAAGGTATTGCTTTCATCTCCCTATCTGTGGACTAGGCTAGAAATCTCAAATGGGCCAGCCTTGAGTTTGTAATACATGTTATGTTCTGGAAAACCAACAGGTGGCATGGTATGCTTACGTGGAGAGACAAATTTCCTTGATGAAATGGAAGCAAGTATAGTTAACTGCGAGTTAGGAGTTGCCATTACTAAACTTACAGCATGAATTAGAGTCACTCTAATTAAGGGGAGAGGGGAAAACACATGCGTGTTGTTATCACAACTCGCCTGACCTCTACAGGCTTACTGTGATGACCTCTTAACCTGGCAGAGAAATAGTGATTCATTTTACAATCTGGTTCTAACCATTTGACAATGGTACTGAAAAGTAGAACATAGCAGATGAGTATTGGATAGAAGATGGGAAGGAAGGAAAAGGGTATTTCCCACTTTTGTCTCAGTCTCTTGCTTTAAAGTGTGCTTCTCATATATTGCTGAATGTCACAAAGATCTGAATGACTCACTTTCATCAGGAGGCATTTTAAAGAAAATTAAAAGTAATAATTTAGCCAGTCCTAATAAAGAAGACAAACACAATCTGATTACTCTGAACTAATATGCCACTTTAATTTATTGTTATAAAAGTATCTCATTAGAAAGAATTTCCTAGGGAAATATAGGGAGTCTGTTTCCCAAGTTGTCTTTTCTTATCAATAACAAAGAGAATTCATGAGATGAGAGGGAAATTTAAGAACAGGTGTTGGTAGGGTAAGGGATTTTTTTTGGCTTTATGCTTCTTTTGCCTACTAATCTAATATTCATAGCAATAATTTAAAAAAAAATCATCAGGAGTTTGACCTTTTAAGTTTGTGGTGCCTAACTTTTAGTTTGACGTGGAAGTGAAAAATTATTTTCTAGTATGCAAACACAAAGTAAAGTGGGAAGGATAAAAAAAAAAAAAGAAGAATAAAAATTTGTGACATTTAGAAGAAAATGAAGTCAGCCACTGGCAACTGGCTCTCAAGAGTCTGGGAATCTAATTAGACTGAAGAAAAGTTTCATTTGTTTACTCTCCAAATTCCACTTGTCAAGGAATAAAACCCCCAGTATTTGGATGGTACCAGTAAGGGAACACCCTGTATAGTATCAGGATATATTGTACATCTGCTGCATCGAAACAAATTTGTAGGGACCAGTGGTTCAAAAATACAAATGGTCTGCTATTTTTGGCAACCACACACATTACTTCAAATACGTTCAGCTGCTGAGGAAGAAGTTAAAGGGGGACTGTAATTCAGATAAGCCAATCCTCTTTGAATCATGGCTTGAGAAACAGTAAAATTTAAGTTACTCTGCTTTCCAAATTAAATGGCTCTACTACACATTAACTTTTTATATTTCTAAATGTAAGACTACACAAAAAAAGTATCTAAGATTTACACCTATGTTTGCAAAAAATGCTACAACCCCTTTCTGACATTTTAAAATTTAATAAATAACACAGGTGTTTCAGCTATAATCAAGAGTGTGACTTTGAACTTCACAAATATTCATTCCAGACACTTAGCATTTCATATGTGATACTATTAATAGAGTAGGCCAAATTATTGTAGTCACAAGATGACAAGGAGAGCAGTGATCTTATATTTTGGTTGGCCTTCCAATTCCAATAACCTTTAACATGAAAATGCATGAGAATTTTGCTTATTTAACAGAAGTAGGGGATCTTAAGAAGATTCAAAGCATTTCAGAATATATTTCCCTTATCCTCATATAAGAGACATTATCACTTTTCACTTGCATTTGCTTTACCTTTCGGGTTTCACTTAATGTTAAATTACAAGGTTGAAAGTAGGGTGCAGCTGGATCAAAAATGTAAATGAACATCAGATAATTCTTATGCATTTAGGCTTAATTGAGTGTAATCGATACACACTGTCTGGTGTGCAGCCAAATTCAACTATTTTGACAAGCACCTAATGTATGGACATTATTTTTGGACTACTGAATGCCAGAAAATAATGAGCTGGCATTCAGCTTTGGTGAATCAGACCTTGAATTTTCATCTAAAAGCAGTTTTGAATTATTACTGAAGATAAGGTGTAAATGTGCAAGAGAATTTTATCCATGTTTCTCCCATGAATCATAAATGAGGGAAAAAATTACAGTCTAAATTGCACTTAAAAGGAATAAAGTCTTTTCATGTCATACATGATTTATCAAAATGATCTCATTTTAAGAGTACTGTGGTATATCTTGATTAATAACATTAGCAAGCATGATGAATGGCCTCTTTAATGGTAACACAGAATTTATTGGCAAAATCCCTACTTCTACCAAAAAGGGTGGAAAGTAAAACACACAGAAGCTAGTAACTTCCAGAAACAGCTTAAGTAAACTCTCTCCCATGTATTTTCCATTCAGACATCTTTGAAAATCCTGAATTTGAGTTTATTCTCAGGTTCACTTTGAAAACAAGTTAACAGGTTTTACCTACTGTGGAAGCTCTATTCACTAGAAACGTCACTTTGCAGTTTCCTCCAAAGCAAGCTGAACTCTGCATGTACTGTAAGAGGATGTAGTGTATTAAGGTCTTTCAAGAACATCGGCCCCATCCCCTTATGACCTTTTTCAATATCCTCTTCATTTTGCTTTAATATCCTAAATGCTTCCCTTCTCCCATTACTCCATCTTCCTCCTCCCCCTTCCCCGTATTTTTTTTTTTTAAGCCTGCTCCAGCCTGCCCTAACTAATTTCCTTTTGGGCTGACAGATCAGAGGCCTTCCTACCACGGTTCCTTTTAGACCTGTGAAGCCCTCCTCGTAATCCTGCTGCTTGTCCGCAATTAATCTTTCCAGTTGCCACATTATTAACACTACCACCCACAGACAGAGGATGCCTGAGCACGGCTGGACACTCGCTCCCCACTGGAGCATCAAAGTTGTCAATCACACACTAGTCAGAAAGTTGCCTGCTGTCAACATCAGAGGTTTTCATCCTCTCCTACCCACTGATCAAACATTTTTCTTCAGAAGATTAATTCCAAGTCCCCACCCATTTCCTCCCATATCCTCTTTCCCTTTTAGGTTTACTCAATGATCCATCTTCAGTATGGAAAAGGAAGCAGCGTATAATGGAAATCCTTTCAAAACAAAAGTTCAGCAAAACTAAATATAAATCCCAGCTGTTATCAACCTCTTCCCCCTCCCTTCCCCCCCCCAGTTAAACACCTTAAAGAGCTTGGATTAGACCTAGTCACAAATGCCTTTCTTTGATCAAAGGCTCCAAGACTTTACACAAATATAATCACAAGGCAATGACTGTATCTAAGCAGCCTGAATTGATTTGTTCTACTGTAACATATAGCATACAAAAACACCCCTTAGGTTTTCTGATTTCCAAGACCATTCTTTTTCAGCTTATATCACTCAAAAGCCAAAAATTTTAGCATCTGCTTAACACTTAACATTTTTTCCCAACTCGGTAGAAAAAAAAGGTCACTTATTGCATAGTGTTTTCCTTGTATCTTTTTTAAATTATATTTTAGCTACTTACATTTAAAAGCAGAAGGATGCAAGACATTCTGCTGCTCAGTTCAGTTTAAGGAGTTGAAGTAACTTCACTATTACCACCTCTCCTTAATCATATAACAGATTCTAATATTTCCATTTGTGATGAGCTACATCTTACCGCTTCAGTGACTCAGTATGTTTCATTATGGTAGATAACAGGATCTGTCCCTAAAGGAGCACTTACAGAACAGTGAATGAAAGGAATACTCTTAATCTGAGTTTGGGAAAGTATGTCCAAGCAAAAAGTATACATTTTTTCTTGCATTTCTTTGACAGCATCTTTAGCTTCTTCACCTTCTGGGAACACACGTTCTACCTTCTCTTCATTTACAGTATGCAGGATTCAAGGGGCTTACACACGAGTGAAATAAAGTGCAAGAAAAAAAAAACAAACACAACAACAAACCATAAATAAGCCTGTCATATCCCAAACCAGAAAACTCTGCAACTGTTGCTAGAGAATTTTGAGTTGTCATAGACAACTATTCTTTGAAGTGTCTTGTAAAGTGAATCACGGATGAACTTCTAGATGCTAGCAGATGCTAACCATTTCTAAGTTGCCACCTTGCTAATGTCCAAACATGTCAATTATTGTATTTCACTCATTGCTCCACAGCTCTGAGTGAAAGAACAATGCTTCACTTCGAGACATCACAGCTTCAACAGAAGTTCAACATAGGTAAGGCGCTTACGTAAAAAGAAGTACACCGACAATGTATGAGATTTCCAGTTTCCTTCACTCATTCCCTCCAATATTTTTCAACCAATTATATCACAGCTACAAACCACAGCGCTATGGGAGTAATCGCTGAGATTTATGCTCTGCCATGGCATAGCAATATATAAACAGACAGGGAATTCAAATACACATTACCTACAGTACAGTAGCAACTTTTCATAGACCTACATCATGAAACACAGACAATCCAGAACTTCTGCGTTTGTTTTTGCTGATCTAATGTCCACTGATTCTTCAAAAGCAAAGAGAGAACCAGAAAGGCAAATTGCTTTTTTTGGATAGGATCCTCTGAGGCTGTTCCATGAAT
Organism: Chloroceryle amazona; assembly: GCA_027560015.1. Lineage (NCBI taxonomy): Eukaryota > Metazoa > Chordata > Aves > Coraciiformes > Cerylidae > Chloroceryle > Chloroceryle amazona. The sequence continues at coordinate 71,474 of JANHFX010023931.1, forward strand.
AAAATCAAGTAACATAGTATCATCACTTGCAAACTCATTCAGTGACAATCAGAGGAATGCAGAGCTGCATATACATTTCACTGGCCAAGCATAACTGTTTGTAAGTGTGAGAGGGTTGCCTTTGCTTTGCTATTCATTCTGCTGTCCCCTGCTTGCTTTACTTTTTCAGAAATATGGACAATGCTGCAAAAATAAAAGCTATATACTAAAAACTTTAAGATAGCAGTAGTTTAATGACTACTGTTGAGTTTCACTGATGTCCTTGCTTAATAGACAGAAGAATTAAGAAATGGAAAGATGCTTTCAAGGCACTTCATTCTGTCATGTGGGTATAAAACTGAACTGCAGCTAAAACCTCTTGTCACACTACTTAGTCAGCAGAAGGGGGTGCTGTAGTGTAACCTATTTAAAATGCAAATAGAGTAACTTTTGTAACAGCAGATTAAAACTAGCGTTTTATTCACTTGGCATACCCACAGCATACTGAATGCTGGAATCAGACTTGTCACTGCACACCGCAGGTTATTAATAGAGCTCAGAATGGTGTTGCTAAATGTGCAAGTTAAATGCAAATAAACAAAAAAGGATTTATCTCTGGTATTTGTTCTCTGGGAAAACTCAGCAAAGCCTGCCTTACACTGCACGTTTGTTTATCCAAGACCACTAAGGATCAAATATTTTTATTTTTTTTAAAGTATGTGATTGACAGCCACTTACCACAGCCAGAAGTTCTGGGATATGCGATCTATAACATTAACATTCTACAGAAAAACACAGCTATTTCCAACCTGGACAAATAAATCTATTAAGTAAGACACACAGGAGAGTCTATGGTGCACAACTGCTGCTTTCTAATAGGCCTATCTGGACTCTCGTGAACTACCAGTACATGAGAAAACACAAAGTCAAAGGCTTCAGCAGAATCAAATCAACACATTGTGCTATGGCTTTACACTTCATTTTCCTACAATGTCAGGTGTTAGGGCAGGCAAGTGGGTTTCCCCTCTATATTCAAGCCAATTCCTCTGTTTCTCATCTCGATCTCTCAGAGATTCATCAAAAATGCGATTTAATTACATCTCCTCCCCCCCACCCACCCAAAAAGAGTGTAAACATGACTCCTTTTTATCTCCTGATACATCTGGACAAGTAGACAATGTGCTAAAACAAAATAAATCTGCCCTGACAGTCACATCAAAGGGTTCAGCTAGGGGCTTGCAGCTACTTAAGGCACAGGAATGTTGTTGCTAAGCATCGCTCTACAACCTATCAGTCCCTTAAAGAAGAGCTTTTTTCTTTCAGAGGGAGATGAGGAAAGCTGAAGAGTGGGAACCAGACTGCAAAGGGAGATTGGGGATTTTGGAGGATTTTGAAGCTTAAAGTGAATTGTGTGAAGAAAAGGGGGTTTGTTTTGTTTTGCCTCTTGACATATAGTCTACATTTGGGGGTGGAGGGGACGTAGAGGAGGAAGGAGAGGTTAAAACTTTGATGAAACATCCTCTAAATTTTCCTCTAGGAAAAAACAAAGCAAAGTCTTTGATATCCTTTTTCAAATCCTTGTACTTACTGTAGATTGAAAATAGAAAGATTGTGACTGAAAGCAAAAGGGCTGGGATACCAAGCCTGTTAAAAGTATATTGCAGAATGCATCCCGTGCCCTGCTTTTCTGTCAAGCATTTGATAAAGACACCTATGTTCCTAAATACACAAAATCAGGAACAATGTCCATATCCAATACACATGCTCTACAGAGAAAGGAAACTTTTGATATCTATGCACATAACATAATTTGATGCTCAATTTACCAGTAAAACTATTCCATTTAGAAAGAATCTTTCACTGAAATAACACCTTCCACACCATACCTGCAGGACTTAATTTGCATGTGTTCAGTGTTTAAAACTCTTAACAGAGCCAAAGGAAGGTAACACTAGGCTAAAATCAGACCTTAGAACTGTACTAATTGTAAACACACCCGTGATGAAATGGACATCTAAAAATTCAAGTTATGCTCGCTCTCCTCTCACAGATGTAGAAACAGATCCAAGGCACATAGACAATCCAGCCTGAAAGTACAAAACAATTAGTTACAAAGCTTAATTATCCTGAAGGTAGGCTAAGAAAACAAGCAGTTTGGTTACAGCACCACTGAGAGGGGAATGAACTTTGATCACACATCTTTGGCTTTTAAAAACAGTTTAAAAGTTTTTAAAAATTCTCTTTCCTTTTTAAGACTTAAACAAAGAAAATGTGAAACAGACTCATTCTACATGCAGGGGAACTATCAAGAACATGAACAATTACTGAGCCCATGATATTACACAAATAAATAACACTTAGCATTATCTTCAGCACTATCATATTTATTAAACAGTGACTGAGGGCAGCAGTAACCATTTTTATTGTCCCATATAGCTCTTATTTTCTAATTAAACAGAAGGTTATTTCCACTGCCAATGCAGCCATTTATCTTATTTGAGTGTTACATAATATTTTTTGCCAGCCAAGCTTGACTATAAAGTGTTCTGTGTGGTGAACTGTGGCCCAACTTGCTTTTCTGTTTGGTAATCATAGAAATGGGCCATTTTGTGCTGTGTTAATAAATAAACTTTTTGCAATTTCTCCTAAAACATGATAAAGCTTATACTTTGTCCTACCCTCTAGCTCCAATACAAGGGCAATGAGCTGTATTATTAAAGATATAGGTCAAGCAAACCTGATGATTTCAATCCTGTGGGGTGCTTTAGAAACTGTTGTCATATTACTGAGATCATTCTGCTGTTCCTAATTATTCCTCTTGGTTGCTTCACATTTCAAGTGATTTCTCTCACACTTATGTCAAAATTTATAAGCTGCTCTGTGTAACAACACTACATTATTTCCTCACTTGTTATGGTAATATAGGACAGAAACTAGGAGAACGCTTTAATCTAGCTGACAAGGATAATGTAGTCGAGAAATGTAATAAACTTTGTATTCTACTACAGTTGTGGGTTTTTTTCCCTACCATGAAACATTTCATATAGATAGACATCTTAGAAAAACTAATTGTTACAATAACTTGAATATCCTCTTATCTGGGTTGCTTTTATCAGAAAAAAAATGTATCAGCATTAAAGCGTTCACTCCGATAGCTTGTGAATTCTTCTTATTCCCATAATTGCTATTCTGCAACATTCTGTTGACTGTACTGTAAAACTATATACTGCCAAAGGAAACCTAATTCCAAGAAATCTGTGCATCACACAAACAGTGCAAAACACTTGTAATTAACAAGCTAGGCTTTAACAGTGCTATATCATATCTTGGGCTGACTGGCACAAAATTTTATTTGCGCTAAGTAGCCTGAGACCGGGAAAACATAAAATCAGTTTTATGTCACAGAATCTTGTTCAATCGTGTCTTCTGAAGGATTTCACAATGTAAGGAAAGCTGCTAGTGGAAAAGGTAATCTAACAAAAAATCTGAATTTTAAAGCTACTGTGGATACTGCTTTCTGTGAGGACTAACCTATGGAAGCATCATTTCCTTCAGAACATTCAAGAGGTTACAAGATGATGTCAACCCTCAGACACACACACACACAACCCCCAACCAACAAACGAAACAAAAACCAACTTCAGTCACATAATATAAGTAACTGAAATATGACATCTATCTTAGTATTTCTAGTGATCATGTTGTTACAATACCAACAGCAATGCCGGGGGAAAAAAAAATAACCACAAAAAAACCCCACCAAACAACAACACACACACACACACACACAACCACCAAACAAACAAAAAACAAAGAAAAACCCACACCACCACAACCAAAACTGGAAAACAGAACAGATACCCTGTTTTGTCATCATTCCTATTTCTGTCTTCATTTATAGAGCTGATGACCTGACTGAAGACAAACTTTCCAAGGCTTGGGGGTGTGAGGGTGGGGAGGGACCAGGAGGCATTAAAGGAAAAACAACTTCTGAAGGGCTTCACATCTATCCCAATTAGAAGAACTCGAGTCCCTGTCATGTTCTGACAGTTGGCAGGGTGAACTAACGGTTCATGTGTTTATCAAGTGAGTTTTTCCTCTTCTGTGACTTTGCCGACAGAAGACTGGGCATGTATGAAAGACACACTTTGCCTCTTCCTTTTGGCTTTTCAGCTACCACCTGTCAATAAGTAAAACTGCCTTGAAAGCTGTTGATTTTAAGTGTGCCTACGTTCAGATTTGTTTCCACAGTGGATAGCCAAAAGAAGGCAAGATCACAGCCAATTTTAAAACTAAGCTCTAATGGAAAGAGCATTTAGGCCTTATGCCTTACATGACATAATGCAATACAAACACAGGAATTTGAGGAATATAAATCATGTGATTAACCAATATAGTATTAATTTGTAAAGTACCTGCTTAGAAAATTCAAAACAAATTCTGAAGGGTTTGACCAGCGGAATACAAATTAATTTTCGGATCTTCACAACTGAAGGCATGAGAGATAAGAACTCATACACAAAAGCATTAAACTACAGTGCCCAGTGACCAGTATCATATCAGTATAGTCACATACTTTTGAATGAATTAAAATAAAATAAAAACAATGGGAGATACTGGACACTATAAAAAAGGAGGCAGTCAAAAATAGCTAAGGGATATTTAATCATATAAATTCACTGAAAACAAAAAACACTAATGCAAAACTAGAGTACACAAAAACCACTGTTGCAGTGCTAATGCTTTCAGGTTTAGCTCACTCTAAAATAGATAAATATCCTACATAAAGTAGTTCAGAGCAGTCTGAGACTTCTTGTCACTATTTATAGATCACAAAAAGGAGAGGAAGTCCATAACATAATTAATCTCATCAATTTTTACAATTACTTTTCTTGAACTTATTAATAAGTGATGTTCATTGTTTAAATTTTATTTGGAAGATACCTTCACCCTGTGTGAGAGGAGACAGTGAGAGGCAGTGCAGAAGTTCTTTTATCTCAAATGTTCTTTTCCAAGCTCTTTGTGTGGATTTTTGGAGTTCAGTCTCACCATGAAACACTGATGGGAATTTTTTTTGTATCTTGAGGTGATTGATTTAATGAATACTGTCCTAAAATGCACTGAGTTCTCTTTCTTTCAGAAGCTTTCTACATTCCCACCAAAGAAATGCTCCAACTAGTGGTCCCCATCCATAAAATCCAGAAAGCACTTGACAGCTCTAGAAAATATTCTCCCAAATTTGCAGGACTTCAGGATATACCACAGTTCAGGGATGACAGGAGGGTTTTGTAAAACAGATGAACTGCTCATTTATAGGACTGTTGAACTTTTCTTGGTTTCAGCTGTTACTATGGTTACTTTCACGGCTGACATGTACTGAGCATTTCCAGTCTTGGCTAAAAAACTGCCATCTACGTATGGGCTGTTGCAATTCTAGGAAATCTGTTGCAACAAATCAACATTGCCATTTAATTTTTTTTTCCTGCCCTGGCTGCCTAAGCTTCAGTTACAACAGCTGGTTCTTTTCATGTCCACTGCCCATTAGATGGAAGCTCTGAATCTTACTCCTCGTATTGCTGTTCACTTGAGGTGATGCTATTGACGTACTGTGATCAGCTCCTCTTCGTGGCCCCTTGGCTATGAAAGATTTGGCTATGAAGACAAAATTTCCTGGAATTTCTCACCACAACCTATATAATCCATTCTTAGAAATCACTTGCCTTGTCCCCCTCAGTTCTCTATCCAGTCTCCCAGCAACTTTCTAGAACCACAAGCTCTCCAAATCTAAACACGGCATTCTAGTACCAGGTGTACCACTAACAAAACAATAATACTACAATTTCCCCTCATACTTGATACCTTAAAGGAGCATCAGATGCATGTTATAAAAACTAATGATTTTATGGTTTATCTCACTAATAAAAAGGTTACACAGCACCAGGCAAAGAACTGATCTTCATGAAAGCACATCTAGTTTATCAACATAAGACCTACTCACTGGTATTTAATTCACTGAACATATGCCATGTTGAATTTGTACTATTCTATCTTCTTAATGAAAATAATGCATGTCGTATTTGCTTAACTATATTAAAAAAGCAAATAAATGTCAATGTTGCATTCAGGTTTAGATTACAAGCAAGTGCACAATGCAGCGGCATAAAATTAAAATGATCCAAAATTATCCCACTGTACTTACAAAAATGGAGTTACCTTTTCCCTAAACTATTGTTTCTGTGTGTTCAACAGAAATACTGTGAGTTTAAATTTCAGCTAACCAACCAAACAGAAGATTTGTCAGCCTCTGCAATTCTGTACTGACAGTGGTTTCTTATGGCAGAGCAGAATTTCTCATAGTCCTTCCCACTGTTTGAGCATCCTCAGAAGTTCTCACACTGTGTTCGTTTTACAAAGGGGAATGCCATTTGCAAGAACATCTGTATTTTTTCATGCTTGCATAGGGTCAGAATTTAACAAGAATTTGCATACCACCTGAAGCAGGACTGGTAGCTCCATAGAGAAGAGGTGATATTCTAGATACTCCTCAGTTTCCCATTGGTACGTGTAAAGTTCTCATAGCAGACTTTAACACAATCCTGATGCAAGTTTTTTAGTTCTATACTAGCCACACCACCAGCATATCATATTCTGAGCACACTTGCATTCTGACAAGTGCCTCAAGATCATAGCCCAAATATGTCTCTAATATAGCAAGAGGAAATATGTCATTGCTATGGCATCTGTTGGCACTAATATTTTGGGGGGAGGAGGGAAAATAAATTCTTCCAAGTTGTGTCTCCATGAATTTACATAAATTATCCTCCAAAATGCTTATCTGAAAGGTTTTGCTTTGTTTTTGTTTTTGGTTGGTTGGTTTTTGTTTGTTTTGTTTGTTGTTTGTGGCTTTTTACTCTATTAATACTGAAGTGGAAGACAGGAGCTATGGTGGAAAACCTAACATTTAGGTCTACTTTCTAGAATACTGAGTTAATTGTTCTATAACTACAAATCTCACAACACAGTGAAATGAAATGAACAGACCGAAGTTTCATAGCTCTGCTCCTCTGCTCCAGTTATCTGGCTTCACACATGGAATAACAGAAATAAATATGATGCCAAATATCATCAGACACTCAGATTAATGAAAGATTAATTTCCAATTACATTTAATCTGAAGCTTTTTGAAGAAATGCTAAAATCAAGTTTATTCATTACATTCTTTTGTTTCTGCAATGGACTTTGGTCTCAAGACCTACCTCCTGGCACAACGTGTTTTTTGTTAGTATTTTATCTATAGGCTGTGTAAAGTATCAAATTTAAAAAGAAGATTATTTATTTTGACTATTCCTGTCAGAACTCATTTTCTGTTACTCATAACTTTAGATTAAATTATTAGAGACAGACTGATGCACTAAATGTTTCACACTTTGAAAACAATTGCTCAAACAGCATTATTTAAACAACTGAAACTGCTCAGTACCTTAAAGTACAACTATTGCATCTGTAGTTCACTTATTTTTTCTCATTGAAGCACCTTTGTGCCTAAAAGGACACTTTATATATATTTTTTTTCTTCCCTGCACCGAATGTGGCACTTTAGATACAATGGGATTTTATTACTCAGAAATACTTTATTACTGCTATAAAACTGCACTTTCTACTGAAAAATATATTATTAAATTGTGCCTTCAATAACTGTCTCACCTAATAGTGAATATTAAATCAAAAAACTCAAGTCAAAGCTCCTATTGATTCCACAGGCAGAGGATTACATGTTAATAGGGCAGGGCAGTACAACACAGCACGAAAATAAAAATATCCCCAGTAGTTTACATAGTTATACATACTGTATTTCTTGCTCCTTGTAGTGCCATCAGCACAAAAGTACCTGAGAAACATCCATTTATAGAGCAAATAAAATATCTCACACTTGCTATTTCATACTGCTCCCTAAGAGGAGCACCCAACAGATGGTGAATTTTTAGCAGTATAAGTTCCGTGTGTTTTGGCTAGAGAAGATTGGAAGACATATACCTTTCACTTGCAGGTAGACACCTGTAGGCTAGCAACACTTCATTAACTTCCCACTGAAACACCAAAGGAATTTTTATTCCCATTATTATGATCCTTAAACTGTTGCATCATTTAGCAAATTATTCCCATGTTAACACACAGAGATTTGGGTATTTGTACTTAGCAGAACTTCAAGTACATGGGTATAAGAGAAAAATGGCATGTCCTAGCTTGGTTAAAACACTGATTTGATTAAGACTCTCCCATCCTCTATCTTGTTTTGCTGTCTAAAATGTTACTATAGATGTAAAATTCTTCTGTATATTCTTCTCTTCAAGCTCTTATTTTTCAAATGACTTGTGGATATAAAAATTATTTTCTTTTTCCCTGTAAAACACATTTCTGCAACTGAACTAAAGTGTTCTCCTGTACTAGTGAAAGAAGCTAATACCTAATACAGACATTTTCTCAACCCATTTGTTAGTTTATGGGTATAATCTTGACAGAAGAGAAACAACCAAGTAATGGTTGCTGTAAACACAGTACTTAAGGTATGAACAGCTTACTTTCAATTTTCATTGGGGGGTGGGGGGGGTATAAAAACCCTGTCACCTATTTCAACATATTTCCAAAGTTAGTTTTACAGGAACCACACTTGCCCTCCCTGAAATGAACAGTCACAAATATAGGAACATTGGAAATTCACCCAAAGACAGAAAATAATCTTTTCTAGCTCAGCTATTTAAAATAAAAAGGCAATCGGCACACACCACCATTAGTCCTCCTACAGAATCTCTTCCATCAGCTCAGATTCACTGAGAAAAAGAAGCATGAAGCTAAAGTAAGCAGAAGACTTTTCAGTGAAATGAATACTCATCAACTGGTTCCTCATCTTACAGAAAGTACTTGACTTTCTCTTTCTACTTTTAGTAGTACAGCATTACCTTATCTGCTCCCTTTCCCTCCATTTCCCCCTGCAGAGAAAAGCAGTTCCTTGGTTTTTTTTAAAAAAACAAACTTTTAAGTTTTTCACTGAATGAATTGTAGGAAGGCTTTTCACTCTTCACAGAAAAACCAGGTATGTTTCTGAATGTTGGATACTCATCTGAGAAGAATTAAAACAGCACGGTCCATCTATCACTAGTTAATACAGCTCCAAAGTACATTTCCTCAAATAACTAAGAAGACTGATGAAAAAAAGTTATGTTTTCACGCACAGCAGCTGCTTTCTGAAATAACCACACTGGAAGAAAAATTAACCAAGCTAATAAAAAACAAGGGAAAAAAATGCTGATTCCAGATGTTGGATGAAACACATAGCATTTTTTTTTTTCTTTTAAAAAAAGGCAGTAAGCAAACCAGAAACCACTTGGTCAGGGCTGGAGACTTCTATGGAGCTTTATTTTGTTCAGGCCAGCATTTAGCTCTATTCTTATATGACATTCTCAGCTGAGGTGAGCTGAAGCATTTTCCTGAAGTAGGCTGGATGCATCAGTCAATGGATCTACTGTTATTTTACAGTGTGCATGTCCAAGTCTTTTAGCTTCCACAGAGATCATTTAGTCCAGGAGATTATTTTTTCCATGCATTATAGCTTTTAATTAATACCCTGTGATTTGCAATGGATTTTATACTTTTACAATTAATTTAGGATTTGAAAAACTTTGTTACACAAAGCAAGGCTGCTAATAGTGTTGAACTAGCAACGTTGAGAAAATTATATTATCATGATGTTCTTCTCAACAAGAATGGTGTTGAGTGCATTTTTAATGATTTACTAGTTCTACCTGACTGAACTTGCACCCTGTAAATGGATCACATGATCACTGATCACAAGTTAAACTGCTTTTGTTTCTCGCATGGCATGAAGTGAGGGTCTGTTGTACAGTACCAGAGGTTCGTGTGCAGCTCTGTGTAAGACAAGGGAAGGTTACATGCAACAGGCAGTTAATGGCTCATACCAGCAAGCCCTCAACTGAATGAAGCTCATGAGGTTGAATTTTAAAAAGGTAGCTGACCTTGCAGCTTGGAGCTTTAACTGTGTTTTTACCCATTTATACTTGGATAAGTAAACAGTTACTGAATGCTGAAAGGACCTCAAAGCACTATTTTAGCCAAAGGCTAATCCCCATTCTCTGTGGATGAAAGGACTCAAAACAAAAACAAAACAACACACACACACACACAAAAATGTTCTCTGCTTCAGGTAGCACAAAGGTAAAACTGCAATAAATAATTCCATTAATTTTAAACTTAACATTGCCTTACCCTCCATTTCTAATTAGTGATTCAGCCATTAAAAAAAAAAACAGAATTCTTCTAAATATGGTAAAAACATTACAGTCACAGCAAAAATGATAAATACAATATAAACCAAAATAGCTCATAAAGGTTCATCTAGCAAACTGCTTGTTACATAGCTTGAACCTAATAAAAATGTTCCTCATTCATGTTGAGGAAAACACAAATGATGTTCAAATGTAGCAGACATTATAAGGCAATGATCCTCTATAAGGCAATGATCCTCAGCCTTACACTTTCATCTAAGTATTTATTGTTATTCTTTTTTCTCAACACTGATCGTGAAACTAATGAAGAATTAATGGTTTTCTCTGTCAGGTGAGGTTATTTCATAGCATAAAGAACTGGCACCGGTTCTGTAAGGAAGGTCAAAAGTTTTTAAGTTCGAAAACAAATTCTGGGCTAAAGACTTCTTACACATTTTACAGATAGTTTCACCTATTTTAGTGATTTTAGCATACTATCCAAGATAAAGGTGTTTTTTTTTAGGGTCCCTCACTTGTTATTTTTCCCTACAACCAGTTTTTCAACTGTTTTGTAGACAACAGAACACCTTTATAGTTTCAAATGGCTGTCCAGTATTCTTTCTTCTACATGGACATATATGTTTTAAGATATGTGATAAATAGATGTTGAAGAAGGAGAAGGAAGACCAAGGGAGATGTAGCCCTCAGCCACTATACAGCAGGCGTTAGCCGAGTGACATGGTAGCAAAAATGCACTTCACAGTTCTTGGTTTATTTTCTAGCTGACAGTCCAGGATCTGGCATTTGATGACTAGCTAATATATATATGCTGCAAAGTCAAAACTTCTCTTCACTCTAATACAGGCACTAAACCCTAAAATTTCAAGTTCTGCTCTATTTATTCTTCAGTCCATGAATTCAACATAGTAGTAACAAGGTGACTCAATCTCCACCATAAACCAGTCGGTGTCCTGCACTTACTTCTTAAAACAAAAGGAGCATTGAACTTCCATCCATTATTTTTGAAATCCAGCAGACAACAGTACTCAATTTAAATGAAAGAGCACAAACCTGTATGTCATGTGTTTAACTTTTGATCATGTAGCAGAATAGAACAGTCCCTTCCCCTCTACCATCTTGCGTGTCTGTTTGGAATACCGCCTACAAAGGGAATAAACCGTTCTTGGAAACCCTGTTATCTGCACCTAACAAAATCAGGCAACAAAAACCTGTAATGCAAATAATATTATTTCTGATGCTATATGAGTAAAAGACAAGTGAGGAGACAAGTGTCAGATTCCATAAAATCTAAATGGAATATGCCTTTCCTGAAGAATTTTAAGATTCCATAAAATTTAATTGCCATTTTAAAAGTTTGTCTTCAGTTGTCAAAAACTACCACATCATAGAGTTTCAACAGGCTAAAATGAAGAATTCTTCACTGCTTTTCAACACGAAGAGAACACTGGTATTCAGTTCAAAACTACCCTCACATATTAATCTCACCAGAGTTAAGACAGGTTTCAGCTGCAGAGGTGTTAAAAATATAGAACCTCATATGCTTTGTCCATCCCTTTGAAAAGAAACATTCTATTAAAATACTACTGTATATAAGGCCTGATTAGATACTGTCTCTTGCTAACATCTATCTGTGTGTTTTATGATCATTGGAAAATAGGAAGCTCAGCAAATACAGGGGGAAGAAGGACGTGCCTCGCAGAACCATGCTCAGGCAAAGCATCTTGCTGCCACACCAATTATCCACATGTATTAGAAACTGTCTGTCTAGACATGAAGAACGTGACAGGATTATGTGTTTAACTAATGTTTTGCGTCAGATTTAACAGAACTATGTTGGCATGCCTCAAGTGGTCCTGGAAGACCGTCCAGGTTGGGTGACAAACAAGGTCATAGTAAAGCTATGAACAAATAACTCATAGTCACAAAGCACCCAAAATAAAACCATTCCATTTTGCTAAGACATGTTTAAACCATCTACACCTCTGCTTAGGGCCACAACTCCCAAAGACAGTGGAAACAGTGGCATTGTACATGAAGTAGAAACAATGATTAGGATAAAAGAAAAAGATGAGGAGAATCTTGAAAGTATAAAGATCCAACCTAGCTTCAGGGACAAGGCAGAAAATGGTATGCAGAAGATGAGTGTGCACCTGAACCCCTGAGCAAAAGCCCTGACTGGATTCACCTGGGAGCTTCTTGGTAAAAGTAAGGAAAGTGTTCAGAAGCTAAGGACAGACTATGATGCAGGAGAAAGGAAGGCTGTTCCAGCATCCCTTGTAAACTTCATTTCCGACATGGTACCTAAATGCCTTAAGTCTTGCTTAATACAGATTTTCACTGTAGCAGTCTGATGTAAACCAGAGCGTAGCTGTCAAAGTCATAATAACTTCAGGGAAGGAGGAAATTCAAATCAAAAAGAAACTCAATGAAAGCAGTGTTGCAGGCAACCCTGGGGCACCTGCACTTCAAGATTTCTGTAAAGAGGACCTGGGAACCAGAGAATGTTCCTGCAAAGCCGCAAAGACTTTCTGCAAAGACCTGGTTAGACAAAAACCAAGAGCTAGAAGGAGTTTCCCCCCATGCAAGTCAGAAAGACCCCCGCCTTGTACAAGACATAATAAAAGAAACAGAAACAGAGAAAAGGCAAAAACCTAAAAACTGACAGCAGTATTACACATCAAGAGAACCTGCTGGAATTTGACCACAGATTTAATAGTTTTGCTGAGCCACCCCATTATTTACTTTCTAATTAGTTATAAATTAATTGAATATACTTTGAATACAAAAGCTATGATGTAAAAATACCTAAAAATACCAAATGTATATTAAAACATCCCCAAAAGAAAATTAAAAACACTTCTAATGTGTTGCAATTCGGGCGTAGCAATCTGGCAACACTAATGATCAGCAATTAATAATATCTTAAAATCTTCAATTTATTTATCTGTAGTTGTATAAACAACCAAAAGTAATACTTGCTAGCTGTTGTATGATGTCACCCACAGTTTTCTGATATTTAAACTACTGATGGCAAAATAAATGCCCTTACATTTAAATTATATTTATCATTCTAATGCAGCTAGAAAATACTATACTATGAAAAAAGGTATCTCAGTTACAATATAAATTTTTAATAAAATTTATTAAATTTATATTGACCAATATGCAAAAATAATTTGTTTACAATTTGAACTGAGTCTCAGAAGCAAAGCCTAACTCAGTAAAGACGACTGGAAAAACAACATCTGTATAGTTATTTGCACATTAAACTATTAAAAATATTCAATGTTACATGTTGAGTTTTATTTGGAAAAGGGTCAATTTATTCCCTGACGTGTCTGAAGGCTGATTCTGAAAATAAACATGCAATTGTGAGAGCCTGAGGGCATATACGCAGCATTTGTGGGCATAGGTTTTCTGTGTAAAATGCAACACAACTGTTTTAGCATCCCTCTAGAAATGGAATGTCTGCTGATTAGCAGGAGCCTTAATATAAGGGTATGTCTGCTTTCTGTCTCTAGCTTGCTACTAAATCATTGGCTCATTCTTCTTTTCTTTCTGTAAATTGAGGAATCTAGGGCTTACTTGGTTGTGGTGTTTCTGGATTTGTAATCAGCCTTGGAAATGTGCTTTGAAGTCCATTAAGAAAAGGCACATGCAAGTTCAATGCATCACAAATACATAATACATTGGCCTTCCAGACCCACATGAAGCATGCTATTTCTCTTGTCTTTCAACTAAAGATGAAAATTCACTATCTATTTGCTGTGATCAGTAGTAGTGCTTCCAAAGAAATATAATTAAAAGAAGAAACGTTATTTTCATTACTCTACTGGAAAGATTAAAGGCCTAACTTTGCTGATCATTATAAATCAGTACACTGGCAGCACATCTATTTTATTTATAACACATGTTGAACATTAAAATTAAGTGGTGTACATATAACAACACATAGGGTGGCAGATGGCAACAGGAAATATCACAAGAGAAATTACAATTGTCAGCCTTTCTAAACATCCCAGGACTTGTAACTGTCATAAAATAGCCACAAATTAAGATTCCTAGAAAATCTATCCCGTGCAGCAAGAATAAAGGAAAGTGATCTCACAGACACACTATTCCTTCCACGGCACTTAGCAATCGATGAGCCAAAATCTAGCATCCCAGCGTCTTACGCTGAAGGTAACCAGTGACACTGGACAGCCTCACCTCTTAGATACTCATGCACTCTTTGGTAACTGGTACCTAAGACGACTTTTATCAAAATGACTTTTGAAACATCCATCAGTCACCGCTTTTCTCTATTTGACCAAATATGCACCTGAGAGTTTCTACAAGTTCAGGGTCCACTTCATTTCTATTCCAAAGTGGAGACAGTCCCTTCAACAGCAGGGCAGAGAAGGAACGGGTAAACAGTGCCACAGCAGTGAATACAAACAGGGCTGAGGCATGTGGAATTCAAACAGAAATAAAGCTTATATATTAGACTCATACGATTAGACCAAGTATATTCATTTTTGCATAGCAAATTGCTCTATTTAGATACTTTTACCTTAACACTAACTTTAATTAGAGCACCATTCCGTAGAAGCATTTGAACAGAGAGGATCAAAAATTTACTGTGAAGCTTCTCCATAAAACGTGAAGGAAAATACAGTAGAAATCATCTAATTGTGACCATTAAATCACATTTCTAAACACATAAGGCACTTAAATTTAGAGTGCAAATCTATCACAAACCAGACAACTTGAGACAAAGCTGGATGCCCACTTCTCAAATAATTCATCTAAACGATGAAATGAGACAAGGAAGCTGCCAACATATCTAGAAACTAGCTATTGCTTGTCATCCATTCATTTGCCTAACAGAATATCCAAAAGACAACACGTCTCCTCCCAAAAAAAGCATGAGCAAGACAAACCACACACATTTTAAAGCTATTTTCTTCCTCCATGCACCTGGCACACAATGTGATTGTATTTAAGAGTATCCTCTGGAACAACAGAAGTATAGAATGCAACAAAAATGTATTCTTTTTCGTATTTCTCAAAGTACACCTTTATTCCCAATATATAATAACTCTTTTGTTATTAACAGCACAGCTGCCCCCCGGCCATCTTCCTGTTTACCTCAGTGGCTATGGTCCTCTCAGAAAAATGTCATTGCTTGTCATACTACAGTTTATAGGTGTAACTCTGCAACATTAACATGCCTGAGAAGGCTTACTACTTAATTTGAAAATTATATATGAGAAACTTTTTAAAGAAAAGTTCTTAGAAATTTGTCAGATGACTAAGTAGAAAGACTGCTGAAACCCTCAGTATTACCCCATAAAAACCCTGAAGGCACATAAAGCAAGAACATAAAGTTACCATGTGGATATATATGCATGTGCACTTCACAGAATCACAGAATGTTAGGGGTTGGAAGGGACCTCCCAAGATCATTGAGTCCAACCCCCCTGCCAGAGCAAGACAAAACCACAGCAGATAGCTCAGAAATGCATCCAGACAGGTCTTGAAAGTCTCCAGAGAAGGAGACTCCACAAACTCTCTGGGGAGTCTGTTCCAATGCTCTACAACTCTTACAGTAAAGTTCTTCCTCACATGGAGGTGGAACTTCCTGTACTTGAGCTTGAATCCATTGCTGCTTGTCCTGTCACAATGCACAGGGGAAAACAGATTGTCCCTGCCTTCTACATGCCCAACCCTTATGTATTTATAAATACTAATCTCCACTTATCCATTAGATCTCATCCAGATAAAAGCTATAGACTTCTTCACTTAAGAGGAAGTTGCAATTACTGCAATTTCATTATTCTTAGGTTTTGTACACTTAAAACTTGAGACAGGCAACAGGTACAAAATCTAAACATGGATACAGGGAAAACACATAACATTTATGAGAAAAAAAGAGCAACGAAGGGAAAGTTACAAGTACATTATTTTTATACTACTAGATAGTTTTGGATTTAAGAATGCAATACTAGATATTCTGTTAGGAGTAGTCTCTCACTGAATTTGTGTTCTTGCGTTGTTAGCACCTAGGTGTCTAATATACTTCCCAGCTAAGAAACTCTGCTGATGTTATAGATGATGTGAGAAGAAAACATGGACAACACCACTAAAAGAGAAAAGGCTATAAAAAGAATCAAGATCTCCCCACAGGCAGAAGGCAAAAAAATCAGCTCCTTTTGTAATTTTACACAGTGAAACAAGAAAGGGCATTAGAAGAGAGGAAGAGGGGAAAAAAAAAAAAAGAAAACCACAAAAAAACCCTTCTTAAGAGTCTTAATAAAACTCTTACATTTAACAGCATTAATGCTAAGTATGCAAACGTTCATCCCACTGATCATTATGGTATCAAGAACTAATTTTCCTCCTTTTAAGAGCTTATATGTCACATCACACCCCTTGGGCCTTGCAGAGATGTATTTAAATGTCTAACGGGGGGAAAAGAAAAGCACGCCAGACAGCCAGGTGTTACTGATTCACCCATTAAAACTTCAGTTATAAAATATCCCACACAATGGTAAAACATTTCAGTCATTAGCCGATCATAAATAGATTAAGATGACATTCTAAATTATTATGACTATATGTGCATAAAATTTACATTGCTCATCACATTATCCCAGGTGTCAGTAACTGATTATCTGAAGTTAAAGACGAAGTGCATGTATTATTTGTTCTAAGAACTTATGGAAAAGAAAGACAAAGCCAGATGTAGCACATGTAACATTAATCTTGAGACAGAACTCTGCATTTATTTGTAATGATGCTCTTTCATTTACTATTATATCACTGAAAATGAGGTCTTGTTTCCTTTTATTGTAAGCTTTAAATCAGCATTACTATTTCATCTCATGAATGTGAAATAGTAGAAGATTTTAAATCCTTATATTTCCTAATCTCCTGTTTTCCAAATTAGGAAAATATTTAATGAACATCCAACACTGTACATTTTGATATCAACTTTAATAACAAAAGGTACAGGTGGCCTTTCAAATAGTATTATTATCTCCATTTCTAATGCTATGCTGTCTATTTACACAAATTTAGTTGCCTAGGTCCATCTAAATAATTTCTGTGTTTATTTATTTTTTCTTTATATATACTGTCAAGCAAGATTTGAATTTTATCATTAAAAGTTATTTCAATTCATTTCCCCCCTTTGGCTTTGGCACATAATCAAATTTCTGAGTTAATAAACTAGGGAGCAACATTAGCATTCCCAGATCTGTCAGTTGGCAAACTCTTAACTCACACTCAGTGTGAAGAAATTTGAGTCATCTTAATCTAGATTAGAGGACATCTGATCTAAATCAAATATGTTGCATTTACTATGAGATAGAAGTTTGTACCGGGCAGTCACTGCCATGCTAGAGATGCACAATAATGCTCTGTGATAAAAAAAAAAAATGCAATTCTGCAATTGGATTAAGCCAGTTAAGAGGCACTGCCACAAAGGAAAAAAAGCATTTCCATTCTCTCCCATGAGCTGGCACTTCCACACAGTATGTTGGAAGCCCTGAACAAATACAAATATTCCAAAGCAAAATACCACCTCAATAAGAAGGTTAAATTTCCATCAGGTCAACAAACTAAACTGACCCACTGGACAGTCATCGGCCAAAAACACCGGTAGAGGAGATGACCATTTATTTCAATGGTAACATAGTCCTGGAGCATCAAGCAAGGTAAAGCAGTATTTGTTTGAAGGAATGACAGGAAAGGCACAACACATATAGCAGCTGACGCACTGGTGACTGGATGTAGACCCATGAGTCTTACACTCCTGGTATTCCCAATAACCTCACACCCACTTTTTCATCTCTCTGCATTCCTGTTCCCCATTCCAGCATTTGTCAGTCTTGTCTTTTGAATTCTCAGCTCTTCTATATAGGATTGCTTGCCACTCTGTGTATATACACTATCTACGCACACAACATATATTATATTTTCTAAAAGGGACACAGCCTTCAGGTGTACAAAAAGCAAGCAGCTTATTATGTCTCTGATTCACCTTACTTCAAGCACAGCTTTCTCCCATCTGACTGCTTTTTCTTCTTTTTCTTTAATTTTAGGAATGAAATGCTGAAAGTTTTGCCACTTAATCCAATAGCAGCACATTTCATTCTTGTGATTTTAATGTTCAAGATTAGCTAAATATGAACTATGTCAAATGCTGTCACAAAGGTTCATAACTCAAGAATAAACTCTACAGTAATAAATCACTCAAGACAAAAGCACCAGCATGTTGCAAACGTTACTGGTTTGTGTTTGAAAAAAAATATTAGTAAACGATGAGTTAAAAATTATGAAACCTAGCCAGATCACATCCTCTTAGCGTAAATGTATACCAGTTTTCTAGCTATACAATAGAAGATTATTTTTATTTACATCAGAGGAAAGTGAGCACTCTAAAGAATGTAATTTCTCTTGTGCTTGACAATGAGAACTGATCTATTCTAGCATGTCTGGTCAAACCTATTAGCCTGCTCTGAAGGAATGTTAGGATGAGATTTACTTCAAAAGAGTGGAAATCTACACAGCTTTTGCCAAATAGTTGCTTTTGCCATCTGGGCTTCAGGTGTTTCTGGGTTCCCATTTCTTACAAGGCTCTGTTATGGTTTTTTGATGTTTTCTCTGCTGTGATACACTAGGTTGAGGCTGCTATTCACTTCAGAGAAGAAAATGTTGACTGTGTTTGCAGGCTAAAGCCCACCTGAACACATTGTTTTCTTTAAAATCCATTGAAAAGAAAAGTATTGTGAATCAAATATAATAATTAATTCATAGAGAGAGGATAAAAGGAGAGAAAAAAGAAGGAAAAGAGAAAAAGGGAAGAAAAAGAACAAAGAATAAAAGAAAACAGAAAATAAAATAAACCCACAACTATTTTCAACATGTGGAAAGGTTCAGAAATCCAGAAAGAGTTTTCCACAAATAAGAAGTTGTTAATTCTTTCTTAGAGCTGAAGAAATTGAGACATAAGAAAGTGATGATTTTCCAAATGACATAGATTTCAAAACTCAAAGTTGTATTGGAACCATATTATTACAGCCTGTTCAGCAAATTTTGTTTATACTAATGCTCAACAATAAGACCTTGGAAGAATTTCTTCTGTCAGTTGTGACACTGTACCTGCTGGAAGCATTTCATCTGCAACATTTTGTCTTAATCATTATGGCTGGGAATAACACTATAAGCCTGGCTTTAAAAATTATACAAGCAAATAATTCAGAGATTCAAATTAGTACAATCACCAATCACCAGAAAAAGGTCCATGCAAATCATCTTGTACTCTTTGCCATACTTCTTGGCAGACATATTAAAAATAAAAAGAGACACAAATGCAAAAAAGCCCCCAAATAACCCTCCACAACCAGTTTTCTCAAAAAAAACATAGCTGTTTGATAGCACAGGCTGTCAAAACCCCAGTCAAGGAAACACTAATGTCTATATCAAAAAAAAATTTTAATTCTGATGTCCTAGGCCACCAAATTCTTGCCAAAATTCAACTTCTACAGGACCAATTGCGTACCGCGTGTATTTTTTACTGTGTCGGTCCTTTGAAAAGGCTAACTGGAAGTGGATTAGCCTAGATGTGAGGATAAAATAGATTAAACTCTTTTTTTTTTTTTTTTCCAGTAGGTAACAAGCATGTGCAGTGCTGAGCAGCCTTTTCATGGCATGTTTTCTGTAAGCATAAAATGAAATAGGAGTCACACCTGGTAATAAAGAAATCATCTCAATTGCAGATGTGTTGTGTAGGCTGAACAAACCCAGGGCATCTGCTTAACATCAGCAGAAGCCAACTATTCCTTTCTTTTCCTTTCTTTAACTCCACCTTGCGTAGTATCATGGATATCAGCTCTTCAAACCCTTAGGGCACATGCTGGTACACTGGCTTCCTCTAGGAAAAGTAACCCTGGGGAGGAACTTGGCAGGGATGACTACCAGGATGGCTGGTAATTCACTTTAGTTGCAAGAGACATTTTGCCTCAGGAGCTGATCTTGATTATTCTCCAATGATTGTCCACCACATGGGGAAATACCAAACATCCTGTAAGGTATTTCAATACATGGTCTCATCCATTAAAAGCAAGGGAAATATCTTTTCCCATCTTTCTCCCATTGATTAAAGAGAGAAGGTAGAATTTGGTACTTAGTACCTGATGAAAAAAAGCACTGTTGCTGAATTGCCCACCTTTTTCCCTATGAAAATGCATTTCTCTATAGTTCGAATGCATAGTTTATTTTAAACCCTATTTTTCCAGCTATTCTTTCTAATTTAGAAGAAATTTATCATCATCTCAGGCAAAACAGATTAGCAATCTCAGTCACCATATGCAGAACAGGCAGTGCTCTAACATGCCATGAGGTTTTATTTTCTCAGTATTTTACATTGTGTTTGAAAACTTTGGATAAGAATCATCATGGAGCTTATCCAAAATCCACAAAAGGCAATATGAGCTTTTTCTTTCAAACAACTTTGGATTCATTCACATTCTTTGAAAACTTTATCATTCCAAAGTGAAAAAGTAAGCATTCCAGAAAGATGGTTTTTCATTCTATTATTTCACAATTAACATGTTGCAGGGCTGGGGGGGGGGGGCATGGTGGTCATGGAATACTGAACTTAACTTCAAAATACATCTATTCAATTTTTGTGCATTTTCCAGGCAATAATTTATTGCCTGACTAAAATTTTAAACTTCAGTTTCAGTTGAAAATTTGTGGGGAAAAAAATATGCAAAATGATGAAAATTTCCTTGTAAGTCACTTTCTTTTTTAAGTCTAGTCCCTTATGAACAAACAGGTCCTAGATACTACAGCATATACATCTCAATTTCATTCCAACAGCTACCTCCAAGTGGGCTGTTTGTGATGAGAAATGGATGTGAAAAACCGACTACAAAATAATATGCCTATTTGGGTTCTACTTATCTAAACATCTGTTAACATCTGAGGTTTTAGCAGTGACTTATTCTAGAGCAAGTTAAAGAATACTATCTTCCTGAAATTCAGTCTTCTCCATCTATTTAGTCCTGTAATAGGATTTTTGTTTTTATTTGTGGCACGGATATTTATTCCAAGAAACGTGACACCTAAGCAAAATACTTCAGAACGCAGAAATTGCATCGTGAAAAACTTCACCACCTCTCTCAATACCAAACTGACCCTGGCCCACTGACCAGAGATGATGAGAAACTTTGGGGAGAACAGATGGGAGCTGAGGAGCTGCTCACAGCCCCACAGGAGATGTTTGGCATATTAAAAAACTATGTCTTCTATAGTAACAGCAAATGGAGAAAGAGTTTGAATGATAACTCACTCCATGGCTTATTCTACTTTTCTCCTTTTAATTTGTTCACCAATATGAAAGTCTTTTTGTAGCAACAGCTGAAACCATTCAGTTTTATTGGGGATTTCATGCTGGACTCCAACCTGATCTTGAGTCAAAAGAGTAATAAACTTATCCATCTAAGCCAAGTGTATCATAGCATTTGATTTTGTTTTTGAAGCACTCGGCCCCACAAATCATGGTTTAATGCTGCTACAAACAGCTTTGCAACAGAATTTAGCAAGGGCTGCTTATGAAGCATAGCAAAGATACTGCTGATAATGCCAATAGCTATTCAAGCTCAAAGTGGGTTGATATTCCTAGAAAAACTCTTGTTTTCTATTGAAGGAGAAAAGAAGCTAAAAGTTATTAGATATAAAATACAAAGTGCAAGATACTTAATTTTTTTATTTTTCTACATTTCAACCTTTGCATTTATAATTTAAATATATTTGTGAGATTAGAAAGTGTCTAAAATGGTGCTTGATTTTCAACATGATAGCAAATCAAGAACTACTGCTGAACCAGTAACCCAGTTCAGCCAAGAAGAACTGGTAAAAGCTACTGTGAAATAACTCTTAACATTTATTTTTCTTTTTTTTTTTTTTTTTTCTTTTTTTTTTAAGACTGCATACAAGCCAGGAAGGACTTCAGTGACTTCAGTCTCTGGCCTTCTAACCAAGAAAGGACTTGTGAAGGTGAATGGTTTGCAGACGAAGGGGACATAAAAGAGACAAAACCAGGATAAAAATTAAATAAAAAGTAGCTGTCTTAAACTGTAATTGCACTCCTCTGCTGAGCATGCTTTCAGATATATAAATGTGATTTACCATCAGCTTGCAACTACAAATCAGGTCTTAAGAAACACTTGTGCTATGAAATTGTTTAATCTCATCAAGCTCTGCTTTCACAGCAAGCCATAAATCACAAAGTCTTTGTTATCATAGACCTCCATGAGCGCCTCTCAGGCAGGCAATGGATTGTGGGCATATATAATCCTGACTGCACAAACAGTGGGGTCGTCGCAGCCTGAAATACTTTCATAATAGCCACTGTGCAGCTGGTGGAACACAAGCCTATGATGGATATCTCATTTCCTACAGTCGGCATCTATTTCGAGCAAATTATTACCACATAAATTTCTTGTCAACAGAAACGGCCAATTAATTAAGTTAAAAATTTACTCGTGATCACATCTACAAACCAAATAGAACTGCAAGGCAATTTTACAGTTACTGAATATACTGCAGGTCAGTTTAATGAATAATTTTTAACTTTGTCATAAACTCAAAGACAGTCTAATATCTTGAGGAACCTGACTGGAGAGCAGCTGCCAACAGTTTTACACAAAATATATTTATGCAGATTTTGATTGCTGACATCTGGGGACAGAAATAAACTTCATACAATTACAGAAGCCTCACAGGAATATGAAATTTCCTCCTTTAAAACCTGCAAGTTTTTTCTCTAAAACACTGTATTTAAATGTGAACAGTGCTTAAAAGGATAGAGAACTGTTGTTGGGGAAAAAAAAATGGCTCATTATCCAAGCTAAGAACTATAGCAAGTAAACACGGTTTTCTTTTAAAATTACTTTGTGTTCAAGGTTCTCAAAGCGCATTTTGCATGTGTATTTGTCACATACACACGAAAAAATATAAGGTAGTCATAATTAGTGGGTGGAGATAACAGAGTGTTTTCTCAGCCCCAACAACAAATAAAAGTTATTCTTTCTGAGGTGCCTTCACATCAGTTAAAACATTGTCAGCAGTGCCGTGTAAGAAAATTTAGAACTATGCCCTCCACACAAATCAAAGTGGACAGATTGACAGAGGCATGAACACTGCTACTTACTTTGGGTTATTATAGACATAAACCCGGTCGGTCTGCATGAGAACCTGCACTTTTGTAAGTACTTAATAATTTTTATTAAAACCTTCTTTCATGCTCTACCCCATGTACACTTTCTTCCTGTAGTGAAAGCAAATATATCCTAGTCACAGCTAACTATGAGATGAAATAGCCTTTTTCAACAAGTCAAAATTACAGCATTAAGAAATGGAGAGGCCTTTCCCTTTATGCAGACAGTCCACTTATATTAGATATAGGAAATGACCCTAAGTAACAACATGGACAAAATGGTTTGACGGTGGTGGTTAATGTTACTTTTTTTTTTCCTAATTTGTATCCAATTCTATTACTCTGTCTTCATTGAAATGAAGATATAAATATCTTTCATAATATATAATGAATCAGTTGTAGGAATCTTTGAAAAGTGTAATCAACACAAGAAAGCTGAAATTCCTCATCATACAATTAGAAGTGGGGGACAAGTGCCTAAGAAAAAAGAATCAAACCAATCTCCAATACCACCTCTTCATTAATCTCCTCACTGCAAAGAGTTTGAGTAAACAGGTGGGCATTACAGAATTACTGAAAGTACAACTATGTCAAAGCAGTTTGGGAAGCAAGCACCACTAACTAGAACTGAAAAACAAACAAACAAAAACCCAAACAACCCAATTACTCTTAATTATACCAAAGGACCTTCAGCTTTAAAATGTATACTAGTTGTACCTGGGGCAGAATGGGACCTCATGGTAGAAAAATCTGGAAAAAGTTGACCATTCAAGGGTGACATCAAAACTATTTGGGGAGCCTGGAAGTTGAAAAATTCTTTTTATCGTATTTATAAATTACAGATGTGTTACAGGGCAACAGTGAAGAAGACTTCTTTGTCCTCACTGTAGCCCTCTGGATTTGGAAGGGTGACCACTACTGCTATGGGCAACTGACCTCATTCCAGAAGGCATACCTGAAATAAGTTTCTGGAATGGAGGTTACAGCGTAAGAAGACTGGGATATTCAGCCATCAGGGAATCTGCCACAGAAAAAGATTGACAGATCACTGTGACGACTAGCCAGGCCTTAAAGATGACAAAGTTCTCAACCAACCCTCAAGGTGTTCATGGGGAACCATATGGATTTGCTAGAATCTAAGAAGTCAACAAGTTGTGATAAGGTAAAAAGCCTGAAGGAGAGAATCTGCTCCAAAGAATGGGAGGGGGGAGCACAGGAAGAAATATGTAGACAAACTTAATCAAATTTTGTTTGGTTTGCTTCTTGAGGTTCTTTATTCTGTTTTCAGTGTAGCTTATTATGAAACAAAACCATATGACTCAAAGTGATCAATTTGGAGGGGGGTGTAACTCTGTGAAAGGAGGGAAGGAAAATTTCCCTCGGAGTTTTGATGGAGTTAAGGTCCAATCACAGCCAAGGAACAAGATGTCAGGGTGGAACATGTTCAAAAGATGAAGAGCCTTTTATGGCAGAATTGACCACAATTAATTTTCACATCACTCAGAAAAGACCAGCACAAAGCAACAGTCCCATTCATATGCAGTTATACAGGCTCACATGACAAAGAGCCATAGTGTACAGCTTTTTCTTGCAGTTTGAACTAAAAGCTGAAGTAGAACTATGACGTTCTCCAGATTGTTGGGCATGGTTTTTTTGGCTTCATGTTTTTTTATTTTTTTTATGTTATAAAGTTACACTCTTAACCTTAACCAGAGGGCTAATGGTTCAGATCAAAGACAAAGTGTGGAGGGTGGAAACTCTGAAGGACAGTTGTTTTCATTTTAAAGGCTGTTGTTTTCATTTTCTTTTGAAGAAGAGTCAGCTTGGTTTATTTTAGACATTTTTCTGAGAGTTATATGAGTCTGACATGAGTTGTGAACTCTTCTAATGACTGATTCAAGACATTTTGTTTTTCTGGAGAGAGAGAGAAAAATAAAATAAAATTTAAACAACAAAACAAAACAAAACAGAACCAACCAACAAAAAAAACCCAAACACAAAGTCTAGCAGATAGATGGCTTATGGTGTTTGGAACAATCTTCAAATATTATACAAGGAAACAATTTCAAAGTATTTTCCATTTAGAAAAGAATAATTTAAGAATAACAACACTGAAGTGTCCCTCACTGCCTATCCCTGTTTCTAAAACAGATAGATGTTTGTCTGAAGAAAGTATCACTTTGGAACATGCTTAACAACAAGTAGACTCTAGTATCTTTCCAAAATAGCATTACTGAAATGATGTCCTATTCCTTAAAATTCCCGTTCACTTAAAACTCAAAACACTAAAAACATTAAATTCTATATTCCAGTATTTAATTTGTATCTCTACAATAGCAAAACCATCCCAACCCATACAATAGCAAAAGCATCCAAACTTTGACTTGTAGTCCTCATTCCTACACTAGAAGTTCACTACAGAGGATTCACCCTACTAAAGTTCTTGAAGAGGTAAATTTACAAGGCTATAACCCTAAGGTACCAATCAAAATACCTCTATACTTGCAGATTTAATTATTATCTTTTCCTTGTTACCATCTCTGTGACACATTCTCCTCCTCTGCTGTTTACTCCTCTTATTTGTCGACATTTGGGTGTTTTATTATGGCATGGGCATTAATTCTGACAGGCTTTTTAAATTTAAATGGCACGTAGCAAAAGTTCAATTCGCATACATGCAAACTCTGATTTATTAAATACAAAATAGGCCCAAAATAAGCAAAAGATGCCCAAATGCTTAGTTATCTTCCTAGTTGAATAAATATAACTGATTTTGTCCATTAGGAGACAACAGAAAGAGGACTAAGTAACAAGAAATGTGACCTTATTCATATATAGAGTTTTGGCAAGTACGTATTCCTTGTGTGTGGAAAAAAAATTTGTTCTAGATATTACATGGAACACCACTAATTTTTTTGCAGGTATTAGCAGTGTAATTAAAATTGCAGTAATATTACTGAATAAATGGAATAAAATCATCAGAGCCACATCTTTTCCTATTATGAGTATGATTATTATATTTAACAAGGCATTTATTTGATGAGATCATATGATTATCATCACTGTGTATGCAGATTGTGAGTTGAATTACCAGTAAAATCTCCCTGCCTTCACTCAGTAACCAGCATACACAGACAGAAGTGAAGACAGTTTTTGCTCCAGAGACCTAGAAGATAAATCTCCTTTCATGTTATAGAAGTCCCTCCATGCAGGAGTATAAGATAATACACTACCTAATAGCTATTTAGTGAAGATATTGAAAATAGAACCATGGAGCTCAAAGTCCTGGCAGAAAACAAGAAAAAACACAGAATGAGAAACTATTGATAAGAAACAATTTGCTGAAGGTCTCTTAAGATTGATTAGTATCCTAATGCCTTGAGTAAAATACGCCAGAGATTAGTTGGAAGTAACACAGGTAATGCCCCTTAGAGAATTAACAGCAATGGTCACATAGTTACTTCTACACAGGAACTGCACTCCCCCAAAGAACACTATTTTGAGGTAAGGTAACGTAATAAAAACCACTATTTCTGGAAATATTGTCAAGCAGAACAATTTTGGTTTGATTAATTATTCACTTTGGTAAAATTACAGCTTGTTTAAAGGAGCATAAACAATCTTTCAGAATGTTTCACTTCTTTATACATAAGAATAATTCATTCCAGGTGTAAATGTACTTAATTAAGAAGCACTACCCCATCTTTCTCCATTTGAATGCATAAATTTAAACCAACAAACCAAATTATTGAAATCAAAAACTGGCATTACAGTCCTGAGCTCTGACACAGACTGTGCAAGCTAAGGAGGCAGCACACAGAAATTCCCTTCCCTGTCTGAACTAATAGAGAAACAATACACAGTTTACCTAATTTGTGCTGGTTATTAATCATCAGCCTTCCTTTGCCTTCCATAGGGTTTATATTTGTTGCATTTTATGTTCTGCTAGCACAGCCATGGGCTCCTTCGCTTTGCCTGAGAAGACCGTGCAGCTAAGCCCTCGAGGACTGCAACACGACGATATCCTTACAGGTAGTAAACGGGACTGCCCTCATGGCAGAGGTATTGCAACAAAAAACAAAAGAGTGAAGCAGCAGATGCCCAGGCTGGACTAGGTTGTGCAAGGATAGGCCACCTCTGACTTTTAAATCTTTTCTAAAAACATTTTTTGGTATAATTCACAGTGAGGTCCTATGAAGTAGTTTCTCAGAAAATATGAGGAGACAAATTATGGAAGGAAGATACACAGGAGGAAACCAGTGCAGATGCAGAAGCATTAAATACAGTCTTGTCTTATTCACTAGCATTTGAGTGTACCTAAACTGTATTCTCCTCAAAAAGTTAAGTTCAACTTAACTGATCATCCTACTACTGATAGGTATGAATGACAGGAAAAACTATTGGCTGATTAACAATAAAAGGTATTGCCTAAGTAATAAATTCTTGCATTTGATTGGTTGTTAAAATTGGTTCTAAACATCTAATTAGGCATGTGTAATATTATTTTCAAATTTATACGTAGCATTGACAAAGTACAACAATTAGAACACAAGCAAGCAACTAGGAAAATCAAGATTTCTTCAGGTTCTATCTGAAAAATCACCACCATGTATGGTAAATCAAAAGCAAATAGAAACCCAATGCTGCTATCCAGGTGCCATATCTATTTTCCAGCTTGCAGATTGAGACCAAACAAGACATTTTCACAAATGTCCCTTTTTTAAATTAATGCACTGTAACAGTCATATTGAGGAAGCAATGGCTCACAAATTATTCCAGTAACTGTTTTAGAAAAAGTTACAATTACATTTCTTCTCAGAAAAATATAGTAATATATAAAAGTAATAATTTTTAAAAAATAAAGAAAAAGATGAGAACCCCCAATGACATAAACCAAACAAAAACATGCTTGCAAATAACCTAAGCAATGATGGAGTTAGGTTTTTGGGTTTAATTTCAGGGACCTGAGCTATAAGGAACTTTCTACAATTAAACAGAGGTAAAAGAGTAACTCCTAGAAACTCAGAAAAGGCAGTATAGTCTTTTCTTAGTCTAAGACATAACCTACTAATCTTTTTCGATAGCACTGCTGGAATATTTTATTAATTGTATCCAATACAATATTTATTATCTTTCATTTTTAATGTTACCAGATTAAAAAGTTACTAATCAATATAACTTTTGTGAGTAAACCTATAATTAAAGGAAAATTAACTGTGAACAAATTAAAAAGTTGAAATATTATGCCTCCATCAATACACTTTTTCTACCATATTCTCCAAATATTATACTTAAGTCATTAACAACTATGCACCTAGAAGGATTTGCAGAAGGATTATGGAAATTAATATGGCCTACTTAACACCTGATTTACTTTGTCACTGTTAGGCACCCTGTATGACAACCCTATCCAACTGAACAAAGACAATTGGCAAATATACGGAAAGAGGCAAAAGACTTAAGAGATGACATTCCAGAAAAGAAGAAAGTCGAGACTGACTTGCTGTCCTCTTGTAAGAATACTTTTCAGCTACTTTAAACTGACAAACTTAAGTTTCCACAACTACAGGTCAGAATCCTACAGCTTCATTTCTTTCTCTCTCTGGGTACAAAAATCTGTTACCAAAGACAGTACTTTGAACACAACATTAAAGGATAACTCGACGCTTTCATTCATGAAACCAGGACTTACAAAGGTTACTGTTAATGAAGAATGTATGGTCTACTCCATAAAATTCAAATATATACTCTTTGCTGAAAGAATTAATTGACTATTAATATGCATGTACACTACTATTTTATTTTAAAAATAGAGTGGATCTTTCTGTCATTCTACTGCTCTAGCTTCCCTAGCATTTCTAAATTGTCTTTATCTGAAGATTATCTAAACACATTTCATAATCAAATTTTTTGAACTCTTTTGGGTGGGGTTTTTTATCCTACTGAAGATGAAAAAAATCCTAGTGCAAAATCTAATTTGACATTAAATTTGAAGATTAAGTTATTTGAACATTAACAATTTATAATAATATATATCACAAAACTGCCAATATACCCCTAAAACTGATCACTCATAAATAAACTCAGAGATTAAACACAAGCTTAGCAGAAATCAAAACCTTGTAAACTATGAAAATGTAAGCTTTAAAACTCTGATCTATTCTGATGCACTGAACATGCTATATGAGCTCTGTGATTGATGAGAAAAAAAAATTACTGTCAAGCCTACTTTATCAGAGAGAATGAAACAAAAACAGAAAGAAAATTTCAAAACCTAATTAAGCAATCACTATCAATTAGATTGTGTTGAAGTCACTCCCCTAACTACTCCAAGCCACAATGAACTACCTCTGAACAAGCTCCTTGTTTCTCAACTCCTTGGGATTCTGTACTAACAGGAATAAATTGTTGCTTGGCAATGGAAATACTATCCAGGATTTTTGACCCTGCCACATATTCCTCCATAGTTTTTGGCTATTTTAAAGATTATAGTGGCAAACAGCCTCTTCTAACACTGAAGAACTCAACTCCTAGATGGGTCTCACAAAAGACTGGGGCTGTCTGGGGATAAATTTCAACACAATACCATCTTAGAGATCGCTTAGCAATTGCTGGACATAACAAAAGTGATTTTTCAATAACAGGGAATAGCAAACAGTAAGATATACACTGGGTTTATATAAATTTTCATAGGACACAAAGTAATTCAGAGATGAACGACAAGGCAAATAACAGCTAGGCCAGATTCAAATAGTACAAATATAACCAATGAAGCTGATGTGTGTGTTGCTCTACTACTCAGCATCAGTATTAAGTGGCAATCTTCAGGGATGATTGCTTTCAACACATGAACTTTGTCCTCAAAAAGCAGCAGTAAAACATTACCAAAAAAATGAAGGCAGGAATGGGAATTGTAAAAATCTGTAGAATTAGCATCTAGTAACACTGAAAAATAAATTCACAGTTCCTTCAGCATGAATGTAAATTGGTGGCTTTTCAGAGCCTAGAAGTCACCAGAAGTTTCATTTAATATTATCAGACAAAAAACTAAAGTGGAGTAAGAAATAAAACCTATAATTACTAGCCATAAATGAAGTGGAAATAAGCATGATGCAGTGTCCAAATAAAATAATAATCACATGTGTGCATTGCAATGGGAGGAAATAGGGCAGTAAAATGTATAACCAGGCTTCAAGCCACGAAGTCAGAGATTTCCCTGATGCAACAAAGGTTTAAGGACACTTTGCTGATTTACTCTGTGACAGTCTGACATCCTTGTAAGCATAATGCTCAAAAGCTCATTTCAGCAGTTCTAAGCAGCATGGCACTTCTTCCTGATTTATGGGTGGTTTATGGTAGCTGGAAATGGACATAGGCACTGTGGGCATAGTTTGAAATGAAGTTAAGTGATGTCCTTGATGCAGACCCAGTGTCAAAAATGAAAACTATGAAAAAAATTAAAATGACTAAATACATCTTGATAATTTAGCCCAGGGAAAAAGGGCAAAGGGAAGATATGATTTGTAGTGCAAGGAAAGATTGCCCTCTTTGGACAAGTAAACTCAAGACTGGTAATACATAACGGCTAAGTTTTCAGAGGTCAGCAGACAAACCTACTATAAGACTGGCTTGCAAAAAATTTTACAGCAGATGTATTACATTG
>JANHFX010023931.1:102726-113549 GCA_027560015.1 Chloroceryle amazona
AGGGAAGATATGATTTGTAGTGCAAGGAAAGATTGCCCTCTTTGGACAAGTAAACTCAAGACTGGTAATACATAACGTAATACATAACATAAGTTTTCAGAGGTCAGCAGACAAACCTACTATAAGACTGGCTTGCAAAAAATTTTACAGCAGATGTATTACATTGAATTTATGCATATGCCTTCTGTTTCTTTGTTTTCTTTAACCACAGTAAATTTTATTTATTCCCTCAGCTGCTCCAGAAAAGAACAGTTAGATCAGGGCACAAGCAGTACACTTCTCACATTTGGCCCCCAAATCCAGAGCAGACAACTTAAAATTTCCTCTATGTAAATTAACAACTTTGATTAGAGTTTATGAAAGGAACATAGAAGAGATCAAGCATGCCAGAAAAAAAAAATATTTTTGTTTAGTGCATGTACTTGTTTCTCTTCAAGAATTTACTAAAAAATATCCAATAAACTTACACTGGAACTAAGAGATAGTGTGTCTGTCTTTGAAAGTTACTCAGTATCAGCCAGTGAATCCATTTAAACCAAGAGGATTAGAATATCATAAATCACAGTTGAAGTGCCATTAAAAGGAACTCCTACTTGTTTAATCCATTACCTGTGAACTTACTGAAGTATTTTTTTCAGATTCAAAACATTCTCAGTATGAATACAAGTATGAGAGATGGAGGAAATATTTCGATCAGAAAAAAAACATGATCTCCTCATGAAAGCTGTGAAAGTTGAGAAGTGTGCAACTGCCTGAAATGACTTAAGGGATAACTGTCACAGGAATTAATACAGTTTGAATGTTTAAAAATTACAACAGATTCCTTTACATTTCGAAGGCTGTCTGCTTCCTGCTGTGAAAGCTTAATGTCCTTCCATTTGATGGAGAGTTGTGGCTGTTTCAGTATAGAGTTGACTAATGCTTGTTTAATGGATTGGAATGATCAACAAGTGTCAGAGATAGAAACACAAAAGGTTAAGTCTGGAGTAGGGTATGTATTCCCTTTTCTGTTGATAGGCTGTCAGCCACCCCTCAGAAAGAATGGTGAAGGACAGTGAGATAAGAACTATTAAATACACCATCTACAGAAAATAATAATATAGTAAGATACAATGCAGAAAAAAAAAAAAAAGAAAACTCCCAGGACATCCTTGTGTTAGAGAGTAAAACAACATCTAAATTTGTAAAAATTACTGCATATATGGCATTCTTCAAGTTCCCTTATGCAGCTACCATTAAGCTTTAAGAAGTCACAAGAAAATACCAGATGCAGATGCCTATTTTGACTAACATCCTCCATCAACTTTCAAAGAAGCCTCTCCAGATCAACCTCAAAATGAAGCAGAGTTAGAAAGCGGCTATTTAATTATGTGAAATAATTAACATAGGAGGATTCTACGCAATACCAAATAACAGAAGTACAGAGATGGCTTTCTCACCCCCATGCTTTCTTCCTAAAACCTGTTTACCTTCAACAGTTACATTTTTAAATGTTTTACCCACTACAGCTTTCACATATATTGTTCCCGGAAAGACAGAGCAGCATCTAATAATACAAAGTTTCTGTTTAAATCACTATTTATTTAGTTATTTATTTAAGAGTATATGTACTGGAAAACATATTCAAGAATTCTGGCTGAATAGATAGAAATACTTCTGTTCTCTATAAAGTGATTTTAAAACTGTACAAAGAGGAAATAAATGTTCTGCAAATTCTCACAAACAGCTAGTCAATATGGTGCACTCTATCCAGACACTACTCTCTGTATTTATTAGAGATACAGAACATAAAATGAAGTTTTCCACCTCTCAGTTACTTTAATGCCTACAGTGGGGATACTGAGTCTTCAGCACCAGTTACCTCACTTGATAGATCCTGTTACCTTGGGGTACTTACCAGTGTGGACTTCATGACTGGAAGACAAGCTCAGGTATTCTACTGTAATGCCCACTTTCGTGTGCTGTTTTCATTTAATAACCAAACAGCACAGAAGTCAAATTCCTTCCACATGGACACCAATATGAAACAAACAAAACCAAGTTTGTCTTGTCCCTCTTTCTTTAACTGAGGGCTTCCTATGTCAAGAATTACTTCACTAGGAAACTATCAAGTCATCATCAGCTGTGGATAAATCAGAATGAACACTTCATTTAGAATAAAGATTACAATAAAATGAACTTAATAGGTCAAACTTTCGAAGCCGGTCTTGGCAGGAATACAGTTTTCATTTACAGTCTGAGATTAATAGCAAAGAAATAAAACTACAGAGATAGGAGCTTGTTGTCCTTCCAACTTTTAAGACTTCTAATGGGTAGGTTTAAAAAAGAAAGAAGAAACAACAGAAAAGCTAAATGTTAAAATCTGTCCTTTCAAAGCTTGAAGTACAGGGTCATTTTTTTTTTTTTAAGCTTGTAGCTTAATCAAGCTTGTAGCATAATCAAACCAAAGAAAGAAAAAGAGACCAGTGAGTATCTGAACTCAATAACATAGCCAAAACAGGGATCATATATGCACAACACGGAGCAAGTAAAGTCTAAACCTCAGGTCTGATTTTATTGCTTGAATTAGAAGAAAAGTGCTCAAAACTCAGGCACCACATCTGAATTTAAACTCAAGTTTTGACAAACATGAGTGGAGCTGGGAGGACAGCTGCTCAGATGCAAACAAGGTAGCCTAGAGAGACACAGTTTTTGTGAAATTTTCCTTTCTGAACATCATCACCACTCAAATTATTGGCATTTTCACATCTGACTTGAAATCAACTTTTAGTCTTATGAGGAGAGGCTGAGGGAGCTGGGGTTGTTCAGCCTGCAGAAGAGGGAGACTCAGGTGGAATCTAATCACTCTCTACAACCACCTGAGGGGAAGCTGTAGTCAGGCAGGAGCCAGGCTCTTCTCCCAGGCAACCAGTGACAGGATGAGAGGGCATAGCTGGGCACAGCCTGAAGCTGTGCCAGGGGAGGTTTAGGTTGGATCTTAGGAAGCCTTTCCTCACAGAAGGGGTGATTAGACACTGGAATGGACTGCCCAGGGAGGTGGTGGAGTCAAAGAAAAGACTGGATGTGGTGCTTAGTGCCATGGTCTGGCTGATGTCATGGTGTTGTGTCATGGGCTGGACTTGATGCTCTTGGAGGTCTGTTCCAGCCTCAGAAATTCTGTGATTCTGTGAATAATCTGGTAAAAATTTTTACTGGTCATCTCAATTGTTTATATTAAATACATATATAAAACAAAACAAAACAAAAAACAAGCAAACAAACACAAGCCACAACAGGATACAGGAATCAGTGTTACCCAAACAACACACAGAGAGGAAGAATGAGAGAGCACATGAGCAAGAAGAACATGTGAGCACAAGAGGGCATGTGAAAAAAGGAGATGATGTGAGAGGGGAAGAGAGGAAAAGGAGAAAGCATTCAGGCAAGTGAAAGCACATGAGAACAAGAAAGACCACGTGCAAGAGGGTGAAAGTAAGGGAGAAGAGGAAAGCAGGCAAGAGGGGACATAACTGGGGGGGGGAGAGAAAGGAAAGGCAAGAGAGGGAAGGATAAGAAGCACTTGAAAGAGAGTAAGTTATTTTGACAAAATCAAATTAAAAGTTTGTCTAGTAGAGCCAGATATGAATCATACATCCTCTTTATCCAAAATCCAGTACCATAATGATCTTCACTGCTTTGGCATGCAGCCAAAATGATGAAATGAGACACGTGACCCTGATGGACTGGTACCCAGAGTTTTACTGAGCTTTATAAACTGCATATTTTCTTTATTTCAACTCAGCGTGGTTTAAATCCAGCCTTTTTGCTTTAGTAATTTCAAGAAAGCTGTGTTATACTTTTTTTTGGATTCAATCTATAGTATTGCTATGTTTTATTCAGTTCAGTATACTTTCTAATAGATTCTCTTATCTGTTCTATTCAATTCCTTAGTGTATATATTACGCTTTGTTATTTTTTTTCAATATGAGGTATATAAATTTTCCTGAATGTTACATTAAACCCTCAGCATGTTGTATCCATTTCTTCATCTGTTACATCCATTTTGTCATGTGTCTCACCACATCATATCTGTTTTGATATGGTTTTACATCCTGCTTCTAATTTTCTTTAGAGCATTTGTGTGGTATTAATGTGATTTGTTTTTCATCTGCCCTGCATTAATTTTCTGTAAGCTACCTCATATTTAAAGAGCACTGAGGTAAAACATAATGTGGTTACTGTTAATAAGCATGAACACATACATTTTAGTCTTTAACTTTACAAAGAATGATTCCTAGAAGACACCATGGTGTGCTGTTGTACTCATTTGAATTGTGTCTGAATTTCTAAATGTCATATTCCGTGGGAGTTAAGTCTGTAATGTTTCTTTTGAAAACTACAGGAGTCTAGAATAGTCTCCTATATATATTATATTTCACCTTCATATTTTCTCTGCTGTTCTCTTTCATGAATTTAAGAAACAAGAAGTAGAACTCTATATCATAGCAAAACAAAACAGCAAACTCCCAAGCATTTAAAGAACATAATCCTTGCAAATCAGCATGTATGATTTTGAAACAGTTCTATGGGTTTAGCCTTTAGATTTGAAATACTAGTGAAATGTAGATTCCTTCTCTTTTTATATATATTTATTTCACTTGGAGGTGGAAATTAGGCCTTTTTTTTTCTCACGTAAGATGTAGAAATTTTAAATCTCTACCTCTTTTTCTAAAAAAGTTCTTCAGATTCTAACAGTAATTTGACTTGGAAGACAGGTATAAGAAATTAACAACTATCAACATTATTATTAAAAACTATTATGAATTATTCAAAACTATAATGAAAATCAGCATAAAATCAAAATGAATTTGACATATAAGCAGATTATAAGCATTGACCTTATCTGCAGCTGTGTCCCTGGAGTTGGCAATAATGAGATGGACTGCAAGACCATCAAACACTTAAAGCAGAGGTTGTTTTTTCCTGTGTCTTTGCATATATACGAAACACTTACAGGTATTGCCTCTAAGAAATGGTAAAGTATTTCCTGCTATATATCCATCTAGCTTGCCAATAGTTACTCTGGGAAATGCCACAAAGTGGACTCCACACTGCTCTTTGTCTATCCCTAATCGTGTTTTGCCATGTTTAGCACATGTTGGCTCCCTCTTCCTGGGAGCTGACTGCCCTGCTCATCAGAACGGAGCAATTTAAGTTACCACTTTTGGCACAGCTTGTCCTCTTTTCTCTCTTTTCATTTAGGGTATCATCTGAAAAGATTCCTTTAATTACTCATCCCAGACAGGTTGGTGAAACATGGGATATGTACTGTCCTGAGGGCAGAGATCATAAAATGCGCAGGAAGGTCCCCTGCTCCATCCCTACCTCCAGAGAGGGTCCTATTCCCTGGCTGCTCAGTATCTGGAAAGCCATGTTACTGTAGAGACCCAGAAACATCTGCATGCCACTGTGACAAGAACAACATTGGCTTTCACAGACTGAACTTAGAAGACACTGTCAGGGTACTAAAAGCAGACAAAATTTCTGCAGTTCAGTCTTCTCAGGTTTGTAGGATGATGTTTCTGATTATCAAGAAAATAATTTCACAGACCTTTAACTATGGGAAACTTTTAAACATCTGCAAAGGCTCAGCTTGAGGACCATGTGCTACAAGAAACATTGGTTTGGGCTTTTACTGAAGAGTTTAAATAATGCTCAGGTCTTGCACTGGAATAACCTTCAGAGAAAATAACATTTTCTATTGAACAAAAGTAACAATGGTTCCTAAGTTTTTGCGTTTCTGAAAGGTGGAGATGTGAGGGAACAGAACTACATCAGTTTTACAAAAGCCACATAACTGATCCCCCAGGTCTTTGTACTGATAATATGAAAACCATTGTTTTAGCTCAATCAACCTATTTTTCAGCTATAGATTTACATGTTTAACACATCTTAAGTGTGTGTATAAGAGTATCACACAGAATGCAGCTTATTTTACACCATTCAGAAATTTTGGCATTCAGCCAGCCTACAATACATCTGGAGATACTCCACTGAATTTACTCCAGTTTTGCACCAAATGATGAACAATCAAGAGCTGGGCCACTGCATGTTTGTTACTTGCCACCAATATTATAATATAATGTGCAACATTGATAAGGCACTTTTGGGACTGTATAGCATGATACACATGTTCTAGGATAAGATTAATCTAATTTTAATTATTCTTTTTTCTTTTTTAAAAGATACGTGCATGTGTTTGCATAAACACATAATCTGCACGCTCTGATTCTGTACATCAGTTTTCAAACCAGGGCAAAAATTTTTACAGCTGACATCCAAACCACTCAAGAATAATTTATAGTGGAAATGCTGACACCAAGCAAACTGTGGTGGCATGAAGAATGCTCACATAAAACAAAAAGCAAAGGTTCCTCAAAATAAACTACATGAAGTTCAAACCTCAGATTAAAAGCGTATGAACCTGAAAGAATTTTATTGATGACTATATTCTGTGAACTCAAACAAGCCAGAGAGCAAAATTATGAAAGTTATGACTTTGTAAAGTTTTCCTTGGAAAATTCAAATCCTGTGGATTGTGTAGCCTAACAGTTCTTTCTTGTATTTGCAAAACCTATATGCCTTTTTTTATAGCATGCATTGTGGCTATTGGTATGCAGAGACACATTCTAATATTGTCCCCCACAACAAAAGCCATCATTCTGGCAAAAGGAGACAGGAAAATGTAACACTCTCCTACCATGACCAAGATGGTAAGAGCTGCTGCAGTTGCCAAATACGATACACAAAACATTTAATTTATAATAGTTAGAACTTGGCCCTTGACCAAGCCCAAAGAACTATGTCTTATTTCACTTGCTCTTGAATATGTCTCTTTCAGAGATAAATGACTGTGCTGTTTGCCAGTTCTCTCCTCTGTTTGGCGTTTTGTTTAGCTCCGCTTGTGACAAGCCAAGAGTTGATGCATCTGCTTGAATGTGTAATATACATCTTTGGTCAACTTAGCTTTTTTCCTTGACAATATTATGTCAAACAATCACATCACAACTGGCTCTGATCTCTTTGTTGTTAGCTAATAAATTAAAGAGTATTTATTATCTGCAATCCTTTTTTCCCTTTTAATGGTGACACATTTGTGGTGAATTACAGGGCAGCTTTATAAACTAGGCTGTGGGCCAGTATCAGCCCCTGCGTTCATGTGAATGTTCCCTCTCCCACTTGGCCTCCCAGCCTGGTGGTAAATCAAGGCAGCTGTCACAGCACACTAAGTTAGTGTGCGTCATTGGGGAGAGCAGGAAGCGTTGGGGGTATAATTCTGTCCATCAAACTAATATGTTATATCAGTAGCTTTGTAATCTTCTGCTATAAGTTATGGGAAGTGACACCTAAGAATTCACTTTGAAAGCAATGTGTTCCTCAGACTTTAAGCCAAAACAGACCAAATCTGCAGCAAGAGTTCCTCTGTTTATACGAGTGGATTTGTAGCAGCTAGCCGCCTCATCGCTATCAATGCAGCAGTATTTTACACATTCCACTGCAAGGCTCTCTCTGTTTACAGTCTTTGCAGCAGAATTTGTAAACTTTTAAAACATGATTTCTTTCCTTCTCCTTTTTTTACCCTTGCTTTAACCTCCAGTAGCAGGACAGATAAATATACTCCTTGAATGTTATCATGACAAAGTGAACTCCTGACAGATAGGAATGAATGGGAGACCTATTTCCCTTGTCCATAGCCCCTTCAACCTTTGCCTTGACAAATGTGGGAAGTAGCCACACAGGACAGGAGAAGAATACACACAGCACTATGATAGGAATGTCAGCTATTTTGTTAAACGTTCACATGATACTGAAAGAAATGAGTGAAGATAACCTTAAATAGGAAGCGTGTTTTCTAAACAGCTTCACAGAGATCCAGTTCACACTGTAACTCCCCTAAAAGGATGGCTTATTTTTAGTGACTGATTTTAATGCTTTTGGAGACCAAAACAAAAGAGGAACATGGACTCAATTAAGTGTTTTTGTGAGGTGTGATTTGATCTGAAAGAAACCTATGGGGCGTCTTCAAAGAGTCCAAGACAGACAAGCATGTCTCGCAACCCTAACATGCTGAAATTGAAGATATATGCTAAAGACATTAAATATCTGTACACTCTTTGCCAAACTGTCTTAAAGAAGATGATTTAGTATTAAACATTGATCCAGCTTTCTATCGATGAATGCAGTTTATGGTAGATTTTATATATATATATTTAGGACAGTTAGAAGTATTTATAATTCCATTAATCTGTGCAATATATAAATGCTTCTTTAACTTTCATTTCAATGTCAACTTGAAAATCATGAATGATATTTCACAGGATCACATGGTTTACCACAATGCCTAAAACCTTAAGAAATCTTGTGTTTAATAGCATCATGTCTTAAAAATTTGAAAATGTGTATGTCAGGTTTAGTTAAACTTTAATAAAATTAAACACTTTATCTTGAAAGTAATCTACTTAGAAACCAATTTTCTTTCATCTGTTCATCCCAGATAAATAAAGCAGCACTGAGTTTGGTTATTTCCTCTTTAATAACATTTCAAAAACATATTTCAAATTTTTCCTGTGCATGCAACCACCATGATC
Source organism: Chloroceryle amazona (assembly GCA_027560015.1). Lineage (NCBI taxonomy): Eukaryota > Metazoa > Chordata > Aves > Coraciiformes > Cerylidae > Chloroceryle > Chloroceryle amazona. The sequence goes on from JANHFX010023931.1 coordinate 111,354, forward strand.
TGAACAAGACTATCCAGTTTTAGAAAATCTAATTAAACCCATAGTTGATGGGATTTAAATTGAAAAAGATTCATTATCACATGAGATGCAGCAAATTGTAATGAACATGTTTGCACCAACCATCAGACCATACATCTGTGCAGTTGATGGCACGACTATAGGGTTTTCCAGTGTTGTGCTTTTCATGTGAAATTTCCTCACTTAGCCTGCATCTGGTATTCTTGCCCACTGCATGTCAGTATCAGGTTTTTTATTTTAAGGTAAAAGGTCCCTCTCACTGCACAACCACACACTTGAGAGTGACAAAAATAAAATCCTTATTCTCTATTTACCTGGGACTGGAGAGGGAAAACCAGAGCTTTTTAGAGCTTCCAGGGCTAGACTGAAACAAAAATCTCCATTGTTTAGAGGGCTTGTGCATTGACATCTATTATACTCGAAATCATGTTCCCATGATGCCTTCCACCACATCTCTCCTCTATGTTGCCCATTCAACAAACAGATGCATGCCAGCATTAAGATACCATTTATTAGGTCTTGTTCATGCTACAAAGCTCTCAAACTTTCACCATCACAATGGTATTTTCATTTGGGAAATGAACTTGTAGTTGTAATACACTGGCCATAACCAACCATTCCCTCAAAGTATCCAGTGATTTAATAGAGCCTGAAGAAAAAAATGTCTCGTATTTCATGGTTTTTCTGCAGAAGCAGATAAAATTTGGTAGTTTTAGATCCTCTCACTGAAATAAAGACATTCTACAAATACCTCTGCTTAAGACAGACCGTGAAAGCCCAGATCCCGCAAACACAAGGCATTAAGAATGAAAGGAAAATTTGATCTCTTGACTGATCAAGAATAACTCCCTACAAATAGAAAGCTAGTGGTTAAGAGTTTGGAAACCTTGCTCAACAGTTCGACAGGCTCTTTCTTTCTTCCCTCTACACCAGTTTGGCCTTCACTGAACAAACCTTCTTGCAGCTGCTGAGGACTAAGCCTCAGGTAAAGTAACTTGATGAAGTACTGTAAAAAATCTGAATCAAGCACTTGTGATATTTTTCACAGTCAAAGGTATTTTTTCCCACCTGTGACTGCTGACTAAGGTATTTATTCTGAATACCTCAAGTGCAGCCCTGCCAGTCTAGCCATTAACACATTCATTGTTCCCCAATGCTGGATAATAACTATATTTCTCAAGTCACCTACAAAAATTATAGCAGTTGCACCAGGTTGGCCATCTGAGATTTGGCAATGAAATTGCTTGCTCCTGTTTTCATGAGTACTCATGTAAAGCCATATAAAAATTCATCCAGAGTTCAAAGTATATCAGAGACAGACTGTAAGTACACAAAGCTAGCGTTTGGACTGAATCATCCATCACTAGCTAAGTACTCAGAAACCGAGTAAAACACATTTTATAGAGACAGGGCAAAGTCCTGCAACTTCCCTGCAACGTGACTTCCTAAACCCAAATGTCACTGTATTCATTAGAAAGTTGTTGGGCTTTTTACTTCCTGTATACCTACACTTTGACCAGAATTTTTAAAGAGCATCAGGGAACTGAACAGTCAAATTTCACTGAAAGTGAGCACCCAGCAGACAGTGTATTCACTCAGCCTTTTTGGGAATTCCTTGCTTTCACTTCTATTTAGCATTTGGAACATTCAAAAATGAAGACCGAACAAGAGAGTGTTTTCAAATGCATTAAATACATCAAGTACATGAAACACCATGTCAGACACCAATAGGCATAAATCTGATCCAGCATTTTAGAAAGAAAAGATTAACATGGCTCCAGCTGATGTGGACTCCAAAATCATGTTCCTTGAACTAGCGCTCTGACCATGCAAACTTTGTCACACAGGCTACACTTGAAAGGATTTGTCCAGCTTTCTGTATTAAACAAGTCTTAAAATTCTGTAGTCTAAGGTGACACCATGCTAAAGCTTACCTTAGGAAATACTACAAATTGCAGTTACTTGTAAAGCTTTTCTAACTCAGTGCTCATTGCTTTTTCTATCTTTTGTTAAAAAAGAGGAGAAACAAAAGAAAGAGAAATAATGGAATATCTACTTACATATTTAGCAGTAATGCAGGACTACTGAGTTTTGAGACAGATGCAAGAATATTGGTTAAATCTAAATTCAAGGCATCTTATATGAGTCCCCCTAAAGAAATTTTTTTTTCCTTTTTTC
>JANHFX010023932.1:0-60691 GCA_027560015.1 Chloroceryle amazona
GAGTCCTGCATCCAGTTCTGGAGCCCCTGTTACAAGAAGGACATGGCTGTGCTGGAACGTGTCCAGAGAAGGGCCACAAGGATGATCAGCAGGCTGGAGCACCTCCCTGTGAGGACAGACTGGGAGAGTTGGGGTTGTTTCACTCTGGAGAAGAGAAGGCTCCAAGAAGACCTTATTGTGGCCTTCCAGTGTCTTGAAGGAGCCTTCAAGAAATCTTGTGGGGGACTTTTTAGGATGTCAGTTAATGGTAGGACTAGAGGGAATGGATCAAAACTAGAGGTGGGTAGATTCAGACTAGACATTAAGAAGAATTTCTTCCCCATGAGGGTGGTGAGACACTGGAACAGGTTGCCCAGAGAGCTGGTGGAAGCCCCATCCTTGGAGGTTTTTAAGGCCAAGCTGGATGGGGCTCTGAGCAACCTGATCTAGGAGGAGGTGTCCCTGCCATTGGCAGGTGGGTTGGAACCAGATGATCTTTAAGGTCCCTCCCAACCCTGACAATTCTATGATTCTATGTCTTTCTTGGGCATATGCCCCGTGTTTGGAAGGAAAAAGCTTTTTCTTTCCATGTCAGTCATGCAAGAAAGTTTTCCCCAAATTTAAATAAATAGCCAACCCTTTATTATAGGTGGAGATGGCAACAAATCTTATATTTAACATTGCCGAACACTTTCGATTATAAGATCCAGTTTTCAGTTGTTTTTAATTTTGTCATATTTTAATCATCTAGGCTGAAATTTTCTGTCCTTGACGTCTGTCTTGGGATGAATTTTTTGGGGAATGTTTCACTGAAATCTGGTCAGCAATTTCCAAGAATGAGGTTAGTGAAAAATACAGTGGTTGGCCCATGCTGAAAATGTCTTACAGTGGTTTTGCTGCAGTTCAGTGCTTCATGCAGGGGCTTGAAACAACTGGGGGCTGATCCCTGGGGCCATCAGCGTGTACTTGCTGGCCATGTATAAATCCAGCCAGATCTGACCTAGCTGTAAATCACTGCTCTGTGCTTGCACATGCTCAGCACAGCTTATCTGAAAGCCAGATGTTATCTTTACTGAAGACTTGCCTACTGCAGAGTTTGCCTGTGGCCAGAACTGAGTCCCAACCACAAGGCAGATGGCAGAGATGTGGCCACCCCCCAACTCCCACCCTCATGCCACCTGTGCTTGAGATTCACCCTTAAACATCACTGGAGGGGAGAAGGAAGAGAAAAGTAATGGCTCAAAAGAGAAGCTGCAGGACAACACCTAGGGACAGGCAGAGTGGGATGTGAAGAGGCAACAAGGTCAGAGACAGAGCAGATGAGAGTTAAACAGAACAGAAGCATGCCAGGATGATGGGAATTTAGGGCAATAGAAGAATCAAGAGAAGGGGACAACTTTTGGGAAGAGGTAGAATGGGACAGCCTGTGACATGTGGGCAGAAAGAGTTTTAGGAGACTACCAAATATTTGCACTGTTCTTTCTGTAACCACCTCTGTCTCCAAAACCCAGAAGAGAGCTTGATTTATTCTTAGCTTTTCTCCGTGGAACAGCAAACAACTACAAAGCCCTTTGGGAAAAACGTGTCTCATCTACTCCCAGTGTTAGATTCTTAAAAAGGAAAAGTGTTTCCTGCTAGCAGATGACTCCTCTAAGCTCATGCAGCAGGGCTCTGTACTGCGTGTCTGGAAGTCCAACCATGTAAAAGCTCACATCTCCCGTGTATCTCCCACAAATGTCACATATGAACCTTTCTTTCTGGCTCACCCAATGTGCCAATGTGTCACCTAACCACAAGTCTTCCCATAAGGTAGCTGCATCTCACTTGGACTGCATTAGCACTAGAGATAGGGTCTGAAGCAGATGAGGTTTAACAAGCAAAGCACAAAAGAGCACCGAGCAAAGATCTGCTAAAGTAGCAGCAACAGGCGTAGTGAAATCACAGGATGCAAAAGCAGATTGGGTCTGGAAAGAAACGCTGAGGCCACTGATCCCCAACAGCGAATTCTAGTAAGAGCATGTGGGCACAGTCTCCCTGCTTCCAGTCTGTGAGCATTCAGAGCTGTTCCACCACCACATTGCTCCTAACCTCTGTGCTCTGTGCCCTTGGCTGTAACAGAGAGATGACTTTCTTACTATATACAGCACTGGTTTAGGCCCATTCCTTTTTGGCTAGGCTCTGCGAAGAGCTAGTGGACTTAGATTGTCTGAAATACAGCAATCCAAACTCAGACGTGTTGGGAAAAAAGTGCTTCATGGGGTCCTATTGCAGCTGCCTCATGATGCCACTATTGCCCTGTATGTGGAATCTCTTTTCTTTCCTCTAGAGACTTCGGGTCAGAAAATAAATTATCATTTACCCTTGCAAGGTGCAGGGATTCCTCTGTCCTCTCACAAGGTGAAGAGAAACAAGCACAGTGGGCTTGCCAAATCACAGGCTGGAATTCCAACTTCATCCCAATCCAAGCCGCAGCAGGACCTTTCAGCTGATAACTCCTTTGGTGTAGGGGAGTGTACCTCTCTCCCACACCACATCTGTCTTAGACTCCCTGGATGTGGGAGCTTGTAGGTTGAGCACAATGTATCCTGATGTTCATCAGTCTGAATCTTCCTACATCTTCAGATTCTCTCACTAACATGAATTTTTGTGGTATCCTTTCTTCCAACTCATCCTTACCCTTTTTCTTCATTCCTCCTTTCTCCTCAGAAAACAAAACAAAACAAGCAAAAAAAAAAAAAAGGAGAAAGTAGGAGAGTGCTTCTGGGTCCTATTACATAAGTTTCTTCCCTTGTGTTTCTTCAAGTGAGGAAGGTCTGGAGTGCTTTGTGGCACCAAAGAGAGATGATGGAGTCATTTCACCAGGTTACCCCTCTTCATAAAGATACTGGAGGCTCAGACTCTGACAAACCCCTTCACCAGCAATGCTGGAATCAAGTCAAAAGGGCAGTTAGTTGGGAGGAAAGCTCACATCAGGTTTTGACCCTCTTACCATTGTGTGAGGAGTCATAGGCTGGAGGGAGGGAGGGCACAGGCAGGGTCATGGACTGAGCATGCAACCATAAAAAAAGATATTTCAGAGAGCAGTTCCAGAGTCATTTAATTATTGCTGGGAAATGCTGGAGGAAGGAGGACAATGACGGTCTATTTTTAGCATGAAAAAATACCACACTGCTCATCTCAGACATCTATCTAAGACTACTGTCAAGCAAATAACTACACAAATAAGTACAACCAGCAGTATGTACATAAAATAGAAGTAAGGGTGTGAAGTGAGGAAGAAAAGAGTTAGAGAAGAAGGGCTGCAGATGCTGTGTTTCCCAGAACACCCTTTCGTCCTCACTAACTGCTGCCAAAGCTGCCTCCAAAGACACTGAGCTCACATAAGGTGGAGCAGCAGAGGAACTCGGGCATGACTCAGCTTTGACTCTTGCCTTTGACTTCCATGGGCGGCTGTCCCTCTTAAAGCCAGGGAGTCAGAGGCAGATGGATATAACATTAATCATGATATACTCTCTATTGGCCACAGAGATTATTTTAGTCCATAATCTTATCTGTCCTAATAGGCTAGCTAGGCTTGTGCTATCTGACCACCGCTTGGGAATCAGTGAGGGCTGTCTTCATCTGCTGCTGCATAACCACCATAGATGAATAGAAAAGTAGGGTTGAGATGAGGCCAGAGAGGTTATCTAGTCCACTCCTCTTCCTGAAATCAGAACCAGCTATACCTGTGCCCTGCTCCACTTAGGGAGATTCCCCACCTCCAAATAAGACTAGTTTCATTGATTTACTGCCCTCAACACACAGAAAATTTACAGGTGTTTTACTTGGATCTCCCCTCCTGTAATTTAAACTATAATCCACCTATAGTGGACACAACAAATGATTCACTCCCATTCTCTTTTACTTATCTATTTTAAAAATATTTCAAGATCATTTCTGAGCCACCCCTTCTATTGTCTCTTTTCTAAATCAAACTATGCAAATTCCTTTGGCCTTTCCTCATGAGCCATGTTTTCTAGATTTTGGTCATCCCCAAATCTCTCCTCTGACTCTGCAGCTGTTCCACGTCCTCCCTTAATTAAAGCACCAGAAACTTGACATGATGCTCCAGCTGAGTCCTCTCCTGCCCTTATCTGGAACAAAGAAGAAAGAATACGCCAGTACTCCTGTTTATGCAGCTGCAATGACAGAAGAGTATTTTTGTGTTCATTGCTCAGCAGTATGTTCCTAAGTCATTTCTTCAGATGTGCCATTCCACCCTGGGATAAAGAAAGGAGCCCTATGCTTTTGTTCATCTCTTCCAGACACAGAAGTAGTCTCATCTCTTTTCCAACTAGGAAAAGAGACAGGCTAATAGAAGTCTCAGACCCCAGCGATCAACCACCTAACAAAGAACTCTCATTTTTTGCTAAAAATGCTGAAAGGAAATAGATATCATAAAAAGAATCCATCTCAAATGCAGGACAGAGACACATCTAGGATGTCTCCTCAGAGAAGGAGACAGACAAAACCTGATATATGATCTAAAGGACGCCTTTAAACAACAGTGTCAGGAACAGTTTCTATCATGAGACATCCACCTCGGCCTTGAGATTTCGTGGTGACAGAAGGGCAGAAAATAAAGAAGATTTTCATGACTCTCAGTTCAAATACAAATGCTGACTCAAAACCACAAATGAGGGGCTCCTTTTAGCCTTGAGACTGAATTAGTGTTTAAGCTGAACCTAAGGCTCTGGAATCCCAGAACTGATGCTTTTAGAAAAGTAAAACTATACCGGTGCCTTAGAACTTGGTTTCCTATTATTGTTAGTGTCTAGACTCCCAGTATAGCTTCAATCCTCTCATGAAAGTAGAGGGCCTGCTCTCATGGGGCCACAGGATGGGATTAGACAGTGGCCCCAGTCCCAATGATCCCAAGGTTGACCCACAGCAAAGGTAGTCCTCTGGCTGATATAAATCCAAAAATGGGGAAGCATCTGAGTTGAGGTAGCATGATGCTATTTGTACATTGATCTGTGGCAACTTTCCCCTGAGAGGTTTCTCTGTCTTGCAGCAGCACTGCATGAAGTTTTCAGCTTGGGGGACACTGCAGCCTCCAGATTCCCCTCTGCAGTGCTGCCCTCCAGCTCATGCACAGCTGATGATCGGTAACTAAAGGCAGAGGTTGTTTTCCTCATAAAACTGCATCCTAGATTTTCCAGCCTATTTCTCCAGTTTGACAAGGTCATCTAAAGTAATTTCAAATCCTCTCAGATCAATGAAATATGAAAATATATTCTCTATTCTGTCATCCATTTGATTAATTCAAATGTTAGTAACAAAGACCTCAAACAACACAAACTTCCAGACTAACAGTGGACTACTCTCTGAATGTACTTTTCAACCAATATTGCAGTCACCTAAAAATTGTACACAGCCAATATTTCCTTAGCTTGCTTCTGAAAAGCTTGCATGAGACAATGTTCAAAGCCTTACTAAATTTAAGGTACATATTTCTGTTGCTCTTCACTATCCACAAGTCCATCACAGAAGCACATTCGATGGGTTTGGTATGATTTGTACTGGATGCCATTCACCTTGTAGTTAACTTCTGGAGGCTCAATGATTGCCTCCACTCCTCCCTCATTCTTGAAAAAAATAGGGAGAGCAGGAGTACATTTATCTCCTTACTCCGTGATTCCTCAAAGATAACAGCTAATAGTTCTGGCATTGCTTCAGACAATCCTCCCAGTATCCTGACAGGAATTTCATCAAGTCCAGCTGATTTGAAAACATCCAACATCTCTAAGTCTCTTCCATGATATTCCCTAGTATTGAAGCAAATTGAAAACATTCTCAGACATTCTTAGCAAAATAAAGGTTCTAGACAGCCCTTTTGAAATTAAAATATTCTTTAACAGGCTGGAAATCCCAGGTAGTTGGGGAAAGCCGACATGTGGGAAAGCCCAGACTCAGCATGAATACCCTTATGAGGAGAAAAAAAGGGAAAATACTTAGTCCTGAAGAAAAGAATGATCCAGAAGGTGCAAGTAATCCATCAGGGAAAGGGAAACAAGCACACTGGGGTTTATATAAGGTGTCAATAAAAGAACCAAAGTTGTTGCACACTAAAATCTAAAAAATAAGATGAGGAACCATAATGTCTGATCCAAAAGACAAGACACTGGTAACACAGACATATCTGAAACCTGGGGAAAGGAAGACAATCAATGGGACACTACATCCAGGATATAAAGTACATTGTAAAGCTAAGCTGTGCCAGAGGCAGAGCAGTGCTCTGGCTTATTGAAAGGTGAGCATCGAATCAAATTTACAAACTCACCAATTCAACAAGTAATCAAGTTTGTAAAGGTTGAAATTCCAGGTCTAAATAGGAAAAATATAGTTATGACATATAATGTTACTGACCAGGATAACAAAATGCCTTGAATTCGATAAGCTGAAAGAGATCAGGAAGGCAGGAAAAACAGTAGCAATGGGAGATGTCAACTGTCTGCCTGTAGACTGACAAATGTCATGCCTGGACATGAAACAGAGATGACATTTTGGGGCTCTGTCAGCAATTATTGCAGAGAGCAGCTGGTTAGAGAGCCCACAGGAGCAAGGCAGTCCTCAGCTTTGTGACTCTAGCCCTTCCAGTGGAAGCTCCACTCTGCGACAGCGATCACAGAGGGCTCTGCTTCACCCGCTCTACAGGAGCACCAGAGCCCAAATACACCACTGCCATTGTCCTCAGCTTCAAGAAAAGCTATGCAAAAATGAGGAAGCTTGTTAAAAGGAAGCTAGAAAGGTCAGCACAGAGAAATCTTAACGAGCAGCATGGAAATTTCTGAAGAACACCAGACTGGAAGCATAACACCGCTGCGTATGACCTATTGAGAAAGGCTGGAGAATGGATTAAAGGAGGCCAGCACACACAAACGGCCAAGTAAGCAAGTTTACTAGCAATAAAAAGGCAGTTTTCAAAAAGATGCCCATTGTATCCAAACCAATAAAAGGAAATGAATAGTGTTAGGCAGATTAAAAGCAAAATTCTAATTAGGAAGGCTAAAAAAGAGTTTGAGAAGAACTAGCAAAAGAAATCAAAACTAGGGCTTCAACAAAATGTCAGGAGCAAAAAACCTGCTAGGGACTCTGCATGGCCAGATAGTGATAAGGCAAAATTCAGAGACAATGAAGCTACTCTGCATTGCTGTTCACTGGGAAGAAATGGGGACACTTTCATACAGGAAAAAATGCGAAGGGCATGTCCAAAATCAAAGGAATTGTGGATGAGATTGTGTTTCAAACCAAGTGAAAATTGACAAATTGCTGGAGCCAGGTGGTACCTCACAGAAATCAAAGATGGAAACACTACATCGCTAATCATAGTGTACAACCTCCCACTTGAAAATTCCTTGGAACCTGAAGAATGGAAGGTGGCATATAGGGACCCAATCTTTCAAACTGGTCCTGAGAGGCATCCAGGGGAATACAGGTCTAATGCTTCATACTATTTTTTAAGCCTAGAAAGGTGAGCAGTGTAGCTCCAGAAGACCAGGCTGTGAATGTGTGAGAGGGCAAATTCTGCTCTTGATAAATCATTAGCACTCAGTAGAGAAATCATTTATATGTAAAGAAATAGGATATACTTTAAAAGAGTCAAAATTGCTTGTGTAAAACAAAGTCCTGTCCGGCTGAGGCTTCCTTGGATGTCTCTGAAAGGATCATGAGCAGACAGGTGAAGATGGCCCTGTAGACAGACTCGGACTTGAAAAATCCCTTGCCAAAGGCTAAGTACACTAAGCAGTTTAAGAAGGAAATTTCTGAAAAAGAATTAATTGAAGTAAAGGAAACAGAGAGTAGGGATAAGCATTTTCAGAACAGATGTCCCATCTACAAGAAGGGCCAGAAGGATGAACTATAGGCCTGCCAGCCTGACCGTAGTACCAGGGAAGATTATGGAGCAGTTCATCTTGTGTGTGCTTACTCATCCCATAGAAGACGATCAGAGGATCAGGCCCAGCCAACACGGGTTCATAAAGGGCAGGTCCTACTTAACAAACCTGATCTCCTTCTATGACCATTGGAAAGGACTGCCCAGGGAGCTAGTGGAGTCACCATCCCTGGAGGTGTTCAAAAACCATCTAGATGTGGCATTTCAGCACATAGTTTAGTGGTCATGATAATGTCACGTAGACAATTGGACTTGATGACCTTTAAGATCACTTCTGACCTTAATGATTCTGTGATTCTATGGTTCTAGAGGAGTTGCACAAGAGCACATGCTTGGGCCTATGTTCAACTTACTCATAAATGACTTAAAGCAGAGCATGAGCTGTCAGGAGAGACAGAGCTGATGGTACAACAATATTCAAGTTAGAGAATGAAGTCAGACTGTGAAGAATGGTGGAGGGATTTTGGATAACTGAGTAATGAATGAATGAATTTGCAAGTGAAATTCAATGCAGATAAGTACAAAGCAATAAGGAAAAATTGCCATTTCTCATATGACCTCATGCTGTCTGTTGCCACTTAGGCATGAATTATGGGGGTCTAATTCCATGATGATGTTACCTCAGTGCTCAAGAGCAGGTAAGAAGAGAATCAAAGTTAGGGGTTGCTAGGAAAACAACAGAGAATGATGGTTTCCCTTGAGCCTCCTTTTACCCAGACTAAACAGTTTCCTCAGCCAGTAAGTCCTGCTCTAGACACTTCACTAGCTTCATTGCTCTTCTTTGGACATGTCCAGGACCTCAGTGTCTTTCTTATAGTGAGGGGCCCAAAACTGAACCAAATATTCAAGGTGCAGCCTCATCGGTGCCAAATACAGGGGCATGATCATTTCCCTCTCTTGCTGGCCACACAATTTCTGATCCAGGCCAGGATGCTGTTGGCTGCCTTCCCCACCTGGGCACACTGCTGGCTCATACTAAATCAGCCATTGACCAGCACCCCCAGGTCCTTTTCTGCCACACTTCCCCAAGCCTGTAGCATTCCCTGGGGTTGTTGCAACCAAAATGCAGCATTTGGCCTTGTTGAACCCTGTACCATTGGCCTTAGCCCATCGATCCAACCTGTCGAGATCCCTCTGTACAGCCTCCCTACCTTCAAGCAGATCAACGCTCCAACTTGGTGTCATCTGCAGACTTGCTGAGGGTGCCCTCATTCCCTTCATCCAGATCACTGATAAAGATACTAAAGAGAACTTGTCCCAGTACTGAGACCTGGGGAACACCACTTATGACTGGTTGCCAGCTGGATTTAACTCCCTTCACCACCATTCTTTGGGCCTGGCTAGACAGTTTTTTACCTAGTGAAGAGTATGCCTACTCAAGCTATGTCTAGCCAGTTTCTCCGGGAGAATGTGGGAATGTGGGAAACAGTGTCAATGCCCCTTTGAGTGGCCAGTGCAAGATAGACACCATAGCTACATTGAGGCCAAGAGCAACAAACAAGGGTCATCTTATAACTTACCTACACATTATCAAAGGCCTTGTTGCATTCAGCCTCTTCACTGTGCCTTCACCATCTAAGTATGCAGTAGAAGGTATTGAACTGTCTCCTCTCTAGATAGTCTTTCAAATTTATCTATTCTGCATTTTTAAATAAATGGAAAGATAACCATTCTTTATAAACAAGTGCTGCAAAACCAGTTATTAGTTGTCATCCATTTCCTTCAGTAGTGACAAATACTGTAACAGTTCAGATCTGTCTCCTATAGAACCACTTTAACCACTTTGTTAGGCTTGCATTAGGATCAGTTCTGCTGTTCAGCTGGAATTTCTCCTTCGACTTCATCTGATCATGCCAAGGTGTCACCAATGCAGTTCCTTCTACATTACTATTCATCTCCTTCTTGATCCAAATCTTCCTCTTTACTTCCTATTTATGCATAGTGTTTATGCCAAAAAAAAAAAAAAGGCAAAAAAAAAAAGCTGTCAAATATGTAGCCTTTCATACTACCCCACAATGTTAAGTTATCAGGTCTGAAAGAACAGAAGGAATTCCTTGGGGTTAGTTTGGTTGGTTGAATCAATTTGCTCCATTGAAACAGGGAAATAACTGCTCCATTTGGCCAACTCTCCTCCTAGATTATTAAAGGACTCTTTAGACCGTAGTATCTGCTACAATGAGAAATGTGAATGACTGCAGCATTTTCAGTGTGGTTTGGATTTTTTTTATATGCAACATTTATTTCTCGACATTTTAGTTTGGGGCAAACGAAAGCTTGAGAAAAAAATAAGCAATCACTCTTCCTTAATTAAGGGATATCATTCCCTCTGGTGAATTTGTGGAGAGCAGGAACAGAATAAATTTCTTTTAATTTCCTCACTGGGAATATGAAATGCAATGCAGCTAATTTGTCTGTGAATTAAATTTCCAGTTTTTTTCAGCTCTTTAGTGCTGCTCTTATCTTTTAGTGTGGCAGGGGAAGATGAAGTACTATGCTTGCCAAAGTATAGTGGAGGGAGCCCTTGCTTTTTCTGGTATTGAATTTCTGTAACAAAGAGAGGTATACACAGAAAATAATAAATGTAGTTGCTCTAGGAATCAGATTCTAATCAGGCTTCTCAGTCTACTGAAAAAAATAATTCTCCTTTAGACAGTCAAACTTACAATGAGGGTCTTATATTCTTATTATTATTTGAAATAAAAAGTATTAATTTTTAAATTTATTTATATTATATATATAATTACATAGAAAATATGTTTATATCTAGTTATATATTTATTTTGATCCCTTCATTTACACAGATTCCATGCATGTCATTTCCGCTGGCTCCTATCAGCCAAAAGGGTCTATCCCAGTAGCTTTAAAACCAGCCCCTCTTGATGAATTTCCACACAGGTCTGGAGCCTGTGAGGAAGTTGCTTAGGGCAAGTGTCAGTGGATATGAAAGGGAACCTCAGGCTGTTCTGAAGAACACTAGAACTTCTTTGCTGTGTGTAGATTCCCTCCAGCACCTCCAGCCCTGTTCCCTCCAGAAGCAAAGGCAGTATTATCATTCAAACAAACAGCTGTCCTGACAAAAAGCATTATTTATTTATGGCAAAAATACAGATTAAACAAGTTTTAACCTAGCAGATCAACATAGCTGCTTGCAGGTAGAACCCACTGACAGTCCTATACATTCATTTTCTCTCCCTTCCTCTGCTCTGAGGGCTTTTTAACTGTTCAGAGTCTTTTCCAGCTGTGTCACTTTCTGAAGCCTGAAATTTGGCTGTTGCCCTGTTAGTTTGGAGGTTGGTTGGAAATGTTGCTTGTTGGCTACTGCACTGCTCTCCTGCTTACTTTTCCTCTAGCAAGGCCAATTCTTTCCCCAGTGAAAGTGTAATAATCTCAAGTATAGTAAATCATCTTTCTAATAATGTCACCATAAAATGATTATATCTCGTTATTCTTAATTAATTTGCAGTGTTTTCACATTTTTCCCCAAGCTCCATGCTGGAGAGAAGAGGATATGCAGCCTTTTCAGAGCAGAATGAAGGATGTGCTCCAGGAAAGACCCTAGGGTAAATTTTATGCAAAACCAAGATCTATTTTTGTAATGCCCCATGTTTGGACTGTATTTTACACATGGCAGAGTGAACATTTAACATGTTTATACCAAGCTGAACAGCTCCTTGACTGTTACTGAACAACAAAAAATCAGATCAAATATCTTTGTTACATATATATGTGAATTGTTTGCATAAAAAGAATTCTTGCCCTTTTTACTGTAAAAGCTCCCTAAAAACTATCTTGATTGGTATTTCTGAAAGCAGCCCTTCTATGACCTACTGTTCCACTTTTCCATTGCACCTACATCTGCCTGCTAAACAGATGATCAAACAGACTATATAAATAAATGTGCATTTCTTTATTATATGTTTCTAGTTCTGCTTGAGCTCTACTTCTCCTTGACAAGCTTTCTTAAATGGCTGAGGAAAGCAAGGACTTTGTGTCTAGGAAAAGTCTGTGAAGCATCACCTGTGATTTCCATACGCTCCTCATAGAATCGTTAAGGCCTGTCCAGATGACTCTGCAGAGCCTTCCTACCCTCAAGCAGATTGAGGCTCCCACTCAATTTGGTGTCATCTGCAAACTTGCCGAGACTGCCCTCAATCCCCTCCTCCAGATCATCAATAAAGATATTAAACAAGACTGTCCCCAAAACTGAGCCCTGGGGAACACTGCTAGTGACCGATTTCCAACTGATTTAACTCCGTTCACCACAGCTCTCTGGGCTTGGGCGCTCAGCCAGGTTTAACCCAGTGAAGAATATACCTGTCTGAGCCATGAGCCACCAGCTTCTCCAGCAAAGTGCTGTGGCAGATGGTGTCAAAGGCCTTACCGAAGCCCAGATGGAATAGAAAACATCCACAGCTTTCCCCCACACACTATGTGGGTCACCTGGTCATAGAAGATGATGAGGTTGGTCAAACAGGACCTGCCTTTCATGAACCCATGTTGACTGTGCCTGATCCCCTGGTTGCCCTGCACTTGCTGTGTGAGTGCACCCAATACAGAATCATAGAATGTCAATATGAACTACTCCATAATCTTCCCCGGTACCAAGGTCAGGGTAACAGGCCTATAGTTCCCTGCATCCTTCTTTCAGCCCTCCTTGTAGATGGGTGTCACATTGGCAAGCCTCCACTCATCCAGGACCTCCCCTGTTAACCAGGACTGCTGATAAAGGATGGAGAGTGGCTTGGCAAGCTCCTCCACCAACTCCCTCAGTACTCTCAGGTAGATCTTACCCAGTCCCATAGACTTGTGAGTGTTCAGGTGGCATAGCAGGTCAGTAACCACTTACTTCTGGTTTATGATTGGATTATTCCACTCACCATCCCTGTCTTCCAGCTCAGAGTGCTGAATATCCCAAGTATAACTCATCTGACTATTAAAGACAGAGGCAAAGGGGGCATTAGGTATCTCAGCCTTTTTCTCATCCTTGGTGGCAATATTTCCCTTCGCATCCAATAAGGGATGGAGATTCTCCTTGGTTCTCTTTGTTGTTCATGTATTTGTAAAAACAGTTTTTATTCTCGTACAGCAGTGGTCATACTGAGTTCTAGCTGGGATTTTTGCCTTCCTAATGTTCTGCATGACCTAACTAAATCTCTGTATTCTTGAGTAGCTTGCTCCTTCTTCCAAAAGTGGTAAACCCTCCTCTTTTTCCTAAGTTTCAGCAAAAGCTCCCTGTTCAGCCAGGCCACTTGTTTTCCCCACCAGTTCATCTTACAACACACAGAGACAGCCCACTCCTCTGCCTCTAAGAGTTCCTTCTTGAAAAATGTCCATCCTTCCTGGACCCCTTTGCCCTTCAGGGCTGTCTCCCAAGGGACTCTCTCAACCAGCAACCTGAACAGGCCAAAGTCAGCCCTCTGGAAGTCCATGGTAGTTGTTTTGATGAACCCCCTGCTTACTTCACCAAGAATTGAGAATCCTATCATTTCATGGTCGCTAAACCCAAGATGGCCTCCAACCACCACATCACCCAGCAGTCCTTCTCTGTGAGTAAACAGCAGGTCTGGTGCAGCACCTTCCCTTGTGGGCTCACTTACCAGCTGAGTCAGGAAGTTCTCTTCCACACACCCCAGGAACCTCCTGGACTGTTTCCTTTCTGCTGTGTTGTATTTCCAGCAGATGTCCGGTAAGTTGAAATCTCCCACAAGAACAAGGGTTGTCGATTTTGAGACTTCTGAACTCTCTGTAGAACACTTCATGAACCTCTTCATCTTATTTGTGTGGTCTATAACAGACTCCCAACAGGATATCTGCCTTGTTGGCCTTCCCCCTCATCCTTACCCATAAGCATTCAGCCACATCATCACAGTTGTTGAGCTCTACACAATCAAAACACTCCCTAACATACAGAGCTACCCCACCACCTCTCCTTTCCTCCCTATCCATTCTGAAGAGCTGGTAGCCATCCATTGCAGTGCTCCGGTCATGAGAGTCATCCCACCACATTTCTGTGATGGTGACTATGTCATAGCTGTCCTGCTGTACAATGGCTTCCATTTCCTCCTGTTTGCATTGGTGTACATGCAGTTTAGCTGGACTATTGATTTCACCCCCAACATTGGCATGCCACCCTTAGGCTCAACTCTAAAGAGCCTGGTTCTATCCCCTTTCCCCTTCACACCTTGTTTAAAGCCCTTTCAATGAGCCCCACCAACTCATGTGCAAGGATCCTTTTGAGACAGCTGAGCTCCATCAGTTGCCATCAGACCCAGTGCCATATAAACTTCCCCATGATCAAAAAATCTATTACTCCGTCAGTGGCACCAGGCTCTGAGCCACACATTAATCAGGTGTGCTTTCCTCTTTCAATATTCTTCCCTGCCACTTGAGGGATTGAGGAAAACACTGTGTGAGCTCCTGAGTCTTCAACAAATTGCCCCAGTGCCATGAAGTCCCTTTTAATTGCTTTTGGACTTCAATCTGTAACCTCAACACTACCAACCTGGGTAACCAGTAGTGGGTAATAAAAAAAGGGCTGCACCAGACCACAGAGTTTCCTAGTAACATCTCTAACCTGGGCCCCAGGGAGGCAGCACTTCCCTGTGGGATGGATCTGGTCAACATATGGGGCCCTGTTCCCCTCAGAAGGAAGAATTACCCTTCTTTTTTTCTTAATCAACATAGTCCTAAATCATGAGTGTGTGACTCACCCTGGGTATCTCCCTGCATGGAGCTTCATCTCTATCCTCATTTGCTTGGCCCGCAAGTTCCAAAACCCCATCCATACCTGTTGTGCAAGGACAACTGGGAAGGTAAGGGAGGCCAGGATGGGAGTCACCTCCCCAAGGAGGGACCTGTTCCCCTTTCCTCCAGTCTCTTAGGTCCTTTCCTTCTGCCTGGCAGCAAGAGGAGAAGGGATCCTCTGCTTCTTATGGATCCTTTATTAGCTGCCTTCTCCCCAGGGTGTGGCTCCACCAACACACACAGGTGTCCCTGCCATCCTCTGGTACCAGCACCAGGCTCAGGCCTTCCCTGCAGCAAGACACCTGCACAGCCACATGTTTGTGCAGGAGCTCCATCTGGGTCTCCAGATTCCTTCTGGCAACAGCTTTCAGTCCAGTGGTAACCATGGCCAGGTTCCTTTCCAGGAAGCAGATGATCACTAGCTGAGTTCACCTTTCAGCCAAGGGGGAATCAGTTAGCACCAACTGGACTTACTTCTAGGACTGGCAGAGCTACCAGCATCCTTCCCATGTGTTCTTCCTCACAAACTACAACACCCTGCCATGTCAGCAGCCCACAAGCTGCCTACCCCTAGCACAGGGAGCCACTTTCCCAGCTTCAAAAAAGCCCCAAAAAGAGCTCCTTTGCCTCAGGCACCAGCAGGCTTGCTGACCTTTAGCAATCCACTTCTCTGGATGTTTTTTCACCTGTGACTTCTATTTTTATTAAGGGACAAAGTCCTGCAGAACGTGGTATTTATGTCACCCAAAGAATAGTACAGGACACTCAGCAGAATGTAATTGCCATGTACTAGCAAGTAGTTGCCTGTTATGTCAACATTGTCATTTTCTCTCCTTATCTCTAAAATTTGTTACATATATACTCCTGGCTGGCCTGTCCTAGACCTAACAGACCCTAGAGATGCATCTCCATAATTAGCCTCCTTACCTGTGGAGTCCATCAGATGTTTCCTCTGCTCACCACTTGCACCTATCAAGGTCTCATTCCTTATGTCTATAACCTCTGCAGCCTGAGTCCAACATCCCAGAAATAATCCTGAGAGCTACAAGGCAGAGTTATGTCAACAAGGCATCAGGTAGAAAACAGCTCCTAAAGCCTTGTGAAAAATTAGGAAGAAAATGCCTTTTTGTATTTTAGAGGAAATGAAGAATGAAGGGTAAGGCCAGTCAGTAGTGCCCTGTTTGGATGAGCTTCTTCAGATGCAAGTCTGAATGCATCTTGTGTGGCTTACCATCTGGTAGAGTAGAAAACCTGGGTGACAGCTTTGGATACAGGTCTGAATACTATTTGCTTGTATTTGGGTCAAATGTATAGTGTATATTTGATTTTATTAGGTTCTATGGCTTAGACCAGAGGAAGAACCAAAAAAAAAAGGGGGGGGGGGGCGTGGAATCTGTCTATTCTTTGTATGCTCAGCACACTTAAAGTATCTGTCTTATCTTTTTATGAAAAACATACACGTATTTGAAGTCCTTTCCTCCACCTATCCTTTCTTTAAAGAGGTAGGTTCTGGGTTTATCATTTCCTGCTACAAGCAGGGACATGACACCGGAACAGGAGCTCAAAAATTCTGTTCGGAAAATAAAATAAAAATGCTTTCAGCAATCTCCCTTCCAGTCCTCACAAGGAATCCGTATACTCTGAGATACAAAGCCGGTCTCTTCCTTTTTCTGATTGACACAGAGGAGATGCACAGGAACGTAACATTTGAATACAGTGAACATAGAAGCAAAAGGCATGCTGGCAACAGTGGACAGCTACAGCCCCAAATCTCTTTTGTGAAAACACATATGAACAACATCAAGGTTACAGCAGAGCAGTTAATACTGGCTTAATACAGCACAAGCCTACTCCCAGAGTCTGTTACTCCCTTAGGCTTAGATCCCTTCCATTTGCACAGCTTGACGGTATGAGGACAACTGATGCTGGAAGAATATGGGCTCAGCATGTCAGCCCAGGAAAAGGAGATGAATAAGTATCATACAGATGGTGTGTGCTTAGAGGAGAGGACAGGACAGGATGGAGACTCTCTCCTTATAGCTGGCCCAAAATTTAATCATCTGTGCACCTGGCTTCAGACAAAGTCAGAGCAGAGATGTGGTTTTAGTTAGGGATGTAAGCTGCATCACAAAGGCAAAACGTCTATTAGTTAATGGCTAGTATCAGTTTTCATGCCTTTTAAGGCCATAAATATTTTAAATATCAAGGCCTTTTTCTTTCATGTGTGTATCTATTTCTCTTAAGTGCATTCCACTGCTGTCTGTCCCCCTCTCCTCTGGGCTGCAAAAGATTAGGCATGATTTTGTCTGATAGCCACCTCCAAGCCCTCAGTTGTGGAAGGTGTTCCTGGCTCATGACAGGTCATGTCGGATTAATCCATAATTATTTAATAATTCCTATTACCTTTGAGAGAGGACTTCACATTAGAAGACTGGGGACTAAGTCTCACAAAGATGTTGGAAAATGAGACTCACAACAGGGGGTCAAGCACTGCTCTAGGAGATAAGGATTATTTCAAGAAAGGTATTGTGGAATTGTGACAGAGTTAATACTCCACCTGCCTATAGGTGCCTGGGACTGATTCAGAAGCACAAAAGCAGGCCTGTCTGACATGGTCATAGTAGCTTCTGAGAGCCTCCAAAATGCAGGGTGGATTCTGATATTCACATCCGTTTGATATGGAGAATTACTGTTTGATTCGCCAGATGTGCTCTCCCTCATTCCACTCACCCATCATCTCATTTCCTCTCCATCAGTGGCTGTGGTATTTGGAGTGTGTTTCTACATATGAGGGTTTTCTTATTTGGTTCTGTGCAAGTTTTATTAGTAAGGCATACTGTTACTTTGACCCTGTGATGAGGAATACACTGACCTCTCCTCTGCCTTGCTCTCAGCTTTGTTCTTTTGCCACTCCCTAGTCAGCTGGCATAGCAAGGATAAATGGACTTGGCTCCTCTTCTATGTATTTATTCCACTTGAGAGAGAGTCCTCGCTCTTTGCATTCATTAGACATCAATATTAGTGACATCTTTTATTCTGCTGCCACATACAATAGAAAGCACAGGTGACAGCAGAGATGAATTGTACAGTGATGGAGAGAAACAGTGTCTGTGAATTTACCCTTTGAGACAACAGCCCATAGGGTAAATATACTCCAGGAGTATTTCTGTGTCCCCTGAATTCCCTTGAGAAACACTTCAAGGGAAGGTGGTACTCAGCTAAACTGACTTCTTTAAATGCATTATTTGTGGCTTTCATGTTGTCCTTTAAGAACTGTCTGTTAGACTTCAAGCAGCTGGGATCCAGATTGGAAAGAAGATGCCTACAGCAACTGAATGTGTCATTTAACACCGTAAGCTTCACAGAAGGTGTTAAAGGGAGCTGGCATGCAAGCTATGCAAGGGACATAGGGATTCAATCACACACTGTGCAATTTCAGACAACCCAACTGAAAAGAAAGAAAGAAAAAATGAAGTGAAATTTGTGCTATTATCTAGGAATGGTCCAAAACACTTTGAAGTCAATGGAAAGACTTTCACTGACTTCCAGAGCTCTAGATCGGGTCCTGGATAGTCTTATACAGAATGACAGGGAACTTTCATCTTGAGGAATTTCTTTCAAGAGACATTGCATTAAATGATCTTTATTAGCTGTCAGGGTCACTGTATCTTTAGATAATGAAGTAGAAAATGTTTGGATCTTCATAGCAACTTCAGCTATTGTCCACCCCTAAGCAATTCAAATCTAGATACACCGAGATGTATGCATCTATATTTACCATCTACATAACTGAGGTCAGACATGCAGAGAGGATGAGCTCTTAGAACTTGCCACTGAAGTTCATAACAACTGTGGGTGATTATCAGAGCTAAAAAACTACTCTCTTGCTGAGGTATCTAAATACTGATTAACCAGAGGGATGTATTCAGGAAGAGCCCCTGTATTTAACAATGGAAACCCACAATTATTTATAAACACATCTTTTTTTTTCTTACGCATATGTCTGCAATCAAAGGCCAGCCATTCCACAAACATCCTTAAGAGCCATATACTAAAGGACATCACAGTAAACCAACCAGCTGTTTGGAATTTGAATAAATGATGTTTTCCCAACATCTGAACATTTCTCATACAGAATTTACTGCATCATTTATATCTACATATATATATATATACTTAGATGTGTTGGCTTTACCAGGCCCGTCACAATTTTTGTTCCCGTCCAGTGGATTCTTCCAATTTGTCAATAAGTGTCTGGTACTGATGCAGCTATAACCAAACACAACAGGCAGAGACTCAGCTGGTAGTAATTGGCACAGCTCCACTGACTTCAAAGTCCATGAAACTTTCAGGTGTGGTCACACCAGGCATGTAGAGAAGGGATTTTATTATCATCTTCTCTGATGTGGTGCCTTTGTGTATGCATCCCGAACTGCATCACTGACACATTGCAAACTCATGGCTAATTTACTGTCCACTCTCAAACTTGGGTTTCTTTCAGCCTACCTATTTCCACGGCTCCCTTGGTGAATAATGTGGTTTAGATCATTTTCCCCATATGTATTAGCTGATACTTTTTCCTAAGTAGGACTTCATTTTGTCACCCAGGGGCCTACTTTCTGATTCTTTGGCTTCTCCTGTTTTGCTCTATTCCCATTACCCTGAGGTAGTACCCTCCATTACGAAAAAGCTAGAAAACATCCAAATTATTACTCAGTGTGCAATATGTTCTGTAAACTTTTAGAGAGCTATTGATTGTAAGCTGGTTTTAGGCAGTTTTCATCTTGCCTGTTATTGACAAAGCACTTTAAATTGTTCTCTTAAAACCAAAGGCCCATGCCTAGAGTTGAAATGTGATTGGCACAGCCCTAAAAGTAAGATGGGGAAGAGCATCTTAGCAGTGTGGTACCTTAGCAGCAAAGCACTGTCAGTACTTTCCGACCTGGCTGCCAAGCTAATGCCTCCTAAAAGCTAAAACTGCTTGAAGGCTGCTCTGATTCATCTCACTGACTCAGGCAGGTAGAAACCAGACACAGTGGGGACCAGAATAAAGTGAAGGTGACGTGACTGCATTGGAGACCTGGGGAAGGAATAAAATAGGAAGCAGTGCAGCTGGCTTGCTGCAGTGCAGGACACAAAGGAGGGTACGCAGGGGGCCACGTAAGGCACATTTGAAGATGACTCCGTGCTAAAGATCTCCTGTCAGATCTGCTCCACCTACTGCTCGCTTTCTTCCAATTCACCTCACACACTACTAAAACCTATTTTAAAACCTTTTCCCTAACAAAATTCACTTTCTCTTTCTCCTTGTGCTTCCATGATGTAGATCCTGCTTCTTACTAGTCCCTTGGCAGGTGAGATCAGATGCACAGGATCAAAGCTATAGACAGCACTGGATGGAGGCAGTGAAATGACGCACACACTGTGGGAGCATGAGGAAGCAGCTGCAGCAAGAAGGCAAAAGCTGAAGCACAAAGTTTGCCAGGAGTTCTTCATGAGGTGGCACAGGTCATAAGTAAGGTGGCACACCCCAAACTGCAAAGCATGACCACAGCTTCTCTCCCCATCTGAACCCATTTTCCTGGTATCTCTGGACCATAAAATTGCAGAGGTTGTGGCGCTGCAACACAAATGACTGGCACACAGGACTCACGAGTAAATATTTTCAAACAGAATAGAAATAAGACATGTGGGACACTTTCTTTGTTTTTAATAACATTATAATTGCTTTCATCAGGTTTTCCAGTATCTTCTCTGCTGTTATCAATCATGCATACAGCATAAAAAATACATTTGCAAATGGAATGAGAACTTGCCTGCCAGAAAAATCATAGCCTACATCTAGTCTAGCATCCACTCTGAATATTAAACAATATCCAGACCCAGGTAGTAGAACCAGCATTCTGTCATCAACCTGTTAAATCAATGCAACTGCCCCTTGGTGCAACCTTCATGTAGAACCTTTAGTGGAACATAAAATGAAGAGATGTTCTTTTCAAAGACAGGACTGCACAGAACTGTGATGTCTTTATATTGCATAAGGGCCCAGAGAGCAAGCTGTGGCCAAACTGCACTTAGAAGTTCAATGATCCTTGGCCCTTGCTTTTACACCCACCACAGAGTTAAGCCCTTGGTCAATCTGTCTTGCGATCAAGTCCCCTTGTACTAATGCACAGGATATTGTCCTTTATTGAACTCTATTTCCTGGTGAACATATCTGACATATCCATGTACAAAACTCAAGTCACTAATAAACAGTAACGGGATCCATATTTCCCTGCAGTCTCACAGAATCACAGACTGGTTTGGGTTGGAAGGGACCCTTCCAGATGTCCCTGCAGGGAGCAGGGACATCTGCAGCCAGAGCAGGTTGCTCAGACCCCTGACCACCCTATCCTGGAATAGTTCCAGGGATGGGGGATCTATCACCTTGCTGAGCAACCTCAGTCAGGGTCTCACAACCCTCAGGGAAAAAATGCCTTCCTTCTCTCTAGTCTAAATCTCTTTTTGTTTAAAAGCAAAACCCCTTCCCTTATCACAACAGGCCCTGCTAAAAAGTCTGGCTTGTTCAGTGTCTGCTACTGTCTTGGTATGTGGTTTCTTCTAAAACAAGAGGGACTGCTTTCACAATTTTAACTCTAATTGATGCTCAAGAACCTCTTTGTTGAATGTTTAGCTGAACAGCCTCTTTGAAATATCACAAGCAACAATCTCCCCTTCCCATCTGCCTCAGAAGTGCAGCGTCTTCACAAAGGTTTTGGATACCCAGATATACAGTCCAAGAATTTTTCATGCCATTTTTCCTTCCCTGTGGTTTTAACAGGAGTTGGTGGTTGTATCTGCTTTTATCACTGCTCTTTGTCCTCTTTTGGGTTGGGTTCGCAGCTGCCTGCGTCCCACCTGACCCCACACCTGCAGGAGAGCAGGGGATGGCTCTGACACAGACCCACCAGGGCAGCCAGGACAGCCCAGTGTCCAATCACACATGACTTCTAACTGGCCAATCAAAACACTCGCAACTTCTGGCTAGCCAGTCAGAATACAAACGACCTCTGACTGGCCAATCAGAACACACATAGCTTCCAGCTAGCCAATGAGAAAGTGTGTCCTGGATGGTCATGCTCTACTGGTCAGTAGCTCAGCAAAGCAGCACAAGGTGGGGCTCAGCCCCCAGGTTTTTCCCAGGGAAGGGTGGGAAAACACCCCCAAATTTTAGTTCAATAAAACTGAATTTTTTTCTTTAGTTGCCCTCTCCAAGTGATAGATTGCTTTCAAGCTGAAATATTCCATTTCATTAATGCAAATTCACTACTGTGTATTTTCTTAAAGGATGAAGCTTATTATTACACTTTTATTCTAATACTGTATTAAATAAAACAGTCTTGGAATAGAAATTTCCAAGTGAACTAATCAAAACATTATGACAAGTTATACCATTGAAATTAATGAGGTCATACAAACTTTTATGCAGTGGAAATATAATATAAAAAATCAGCCTAGGAAATAATTTCAGCTAACTCCAATCACAAAAGTATGCAGTAAAAATAAATAAATAAATAAATAAACATTCACATTCTACTACCAAATTCTATATAGAGTGTAGAAAACCAGGAAATAGTAGATTATGTAAATACATTTTTGGCCACTGAAGTAGGAAAGAACGGTAGCATTCACATGAAAAAAAGGAAAGAATGTTTCATCATATAATTAAAGGATGCATGGAACTTAAGCAAAAAGGCTGTTGATGAGCATCCTCAGCTCTGGTGTTGTGTGTTCTATTCCTGGATCCTTGACAGCAAGCTTCTGCTATTTGTAATCTCTCCTTCCCCTCTTCTGCCTTTTATGGGTGCCCCCATCTTCATTCTGACTCCATCTCCTCTCCTCTCCTCTTCCCTTCTTCCCTTCTTCCTTTCCCACCTGTCCTATCTCTTTTTCCTATACAGCACCCTGTGAATCTCTTTCCCCCCTGACTTTTCTGTTGCCACCTTCTCTTCCTGATTACTCATTTCTATTTCTGTGTCCCAGTCTATGATTCCCATTCAGGATATTCATACCCTGCACCCTCTCCTGGCCCATGCCAGTAACCCACCTTACTACACCTCCCTTTCTTATCCCTCACCCTTTATTTTGCCAGCAACATTTTTTGCTGGATCTAGAAAATTATGGATTGTGGATTCACATTGTGGATTCACAATGTAGCTTTATTGTTGATGGATGGGTGGGTCACCTATGGTGGCAGGAATTTTTAAATAAATAAATACAATACACCTGTCCAGACTGCCACTTCTGTGTCTCAACTGCAACACCAGTCCCATCACCATACAACTGTTCATTGACGTTCTGCACAAGGACACAAAAATGCTCTGTGAAAATAAATGTAAAACATCAGGGGGTAAACAGCTTGTAGCTCAATGGAACTTACATCTCTGCGTTACCAGATCTCAGTGTGCCATGTATCCTGCAATTCAAATACCACAGGCAAAAGACAATTCTTTTAATTGATTCTTATTGGCAGAATCCCGGCCTGCAAATTGAAACTCCTGCATAAATGGTAAAACAGATCTCTTGGCAAAGGAGAGAGAGACTGATTTAGCACTTGGGAACTAAGAAAAAGGGGAAGAAAATTCCTCCTGAGGGAAGAAAACTGGGAAACAAATCTAAAACTACATTAGAAAACTGTTCTCCACAGGTACCAAACCAAAAATGAGTCAGATGTCCCACCTGCCTCCTTCCTCTCCCCTGCTAAGGAGCGAGAGGCAGGTACACCTCACAGCAATTAGACTGCAGCAAACAAAGCAAATTGGAGAGGTCACGAGTGCCTTACCCAAGTGTAAGGAACAGGCCTCTTGCATCAGCATTTAGTGGGCCAGCATGTGAGAATGATGGATGAAGAGTCTGGGGGAAGGGAGATAAGGAAGTGTCCTCGCTGTTGCAGCCCCCATTGAGTTTGATTGGAATATGTGAGCAGGAGACTCGCAAGGAATATGGAGCTGATAATCAAAAACATGACAGGGAAACAGATGTTGCCTGCTTTGGAGACTCTCCTTGCACATTCAACACAATGGAAAGGGCTCAGATAATAAAACAGAGAGGATCCCAGCAAGAAATATAGCGTGCTGACACTTTTATGACCTGAGATGCTTACAAAATACAGAAATGGCGTTTTGTTTGCTTTCCATGCGCAGCTTGATATCACATGCTCAGCTCTCTCTGCTGCCACTCGGAGTCAGGAAGGACAATATATTTTCCTTTCCAGATAAACCTAGTGATTCTAGTCAGGTGCAGAAAGCAAATAAATTACATTAGAAGACTTTCTGTATCTATTAATCAAGAGGCTTGTCATTTTCCAGGCCTTGATCCACATGAAAGAAAGTGAGGAGGGGGAGGGGGACCTAGAAATAAAGGAGGATGTGGAAGGGAGCAGAAAGAAGATTCTTGCTGGAGCTGTTTGAGAGCTTTCTCATAGCATGAAGGACCACAGCTTAGACAAACACACTGAAAAACACATCCCTACCCTCGCCTTTTGGAGCTGTTCTCTGCAGGCCAAGCGGATGCAGTCCAAAAGGAGGAGTGCACAAATAAGAAATATTCCATTGTGGTTTGGGGGCAGTTATTCTCACATTTCCTTCTTCTTTTGAATGTTGAGAGGAAAATACCCTGCTGCTGAAGAAAGAAGCCACATTCAACACCTTGTCTTAAGTATATCCCAACAGGCTGTGTCACATAGTTGGAGATTCATTCCTAGCACATAACTAGGTATTTGTGGAGCTAGGTATTTGTGGAGTATCGGAAGGGAGTCATGAACCAACAGGGTTGGCTACTTACACAGGTAAAGGAGGAGATAATTTTCTTTGCAAACTGCAGTAATTCTAATATCAAGTAGAGAGATATGATGGACTCAGTGGCTTGCATGAGAAACTGGCTCTATTTCATTCTCTGCAACTGACTCCATGTGTAGCATTAAAACAAGGCTCAGAATAATTGTATTAAGGCCGTCATATTTACTTTCTTCCTTGTATTGGTGTGAATGTAAATCAATGAATATTTATGGCATTTTTGAGATCTTCCAAGAAAACGAACTAGAAAAGCATAAAATTACTGTATGGAAGGACTGAATTATTGCTGCAGCCCAAACATGAATCAGAACAAAATCCCACATGGAAAACTGTCAAAAAAGTTCTTGAACCATGAACCTGGTCCGTGGCCAAAGAGTAAATCTGGTTCTGTCTGAATCAACTGCCTGAGAAAATCTGTCTACACACTGCTAGATAGCCATGTAGCGACAATATGGGCAAAGTAATTTTCTCTCTGAGGCTTCTTACTAAGACTAACCTTGGTTTAGGTATCTCTAAGTTCCCTCTATTGCCTATGACAAGAGAATGGCTTTTCCCAGAGGTACCTTGGAGGACTGGAGCTTAGGCTCTTCTGCATTGCTTCCTAGAGCTGCCTCTACAACCGTCTGTCTCTCATCTTTCTTATTTCTGCACAGAAATGAGCAATGAAACAGGGAAAGCCCACAGCTGAAGTATTATTTTTAATGGAGGGATGGTTCTAATTTTGGTGTCCACACCCATGAGAGGATGGTAGAAATTGGAAGGGGTTCAGAAAATAATTTAATGACTAATATGTTAGGAAAGTCTGCTGTATAGTGATGAAGGAAGAAAGACAAACCTAGCTTATCCAGTAAACACTTGAGAAAGGATTTGAACCTTACCTACAAATAACCATGTGGGGAAGAGATGTCTGATAAGAAATAGCTCTTTAGCAAGAAAATACTATGAGAGTTACAAATTTGGACTAGAAAGCCTTTCTAATTAAATACTGAAATAACCTCCTGAGAGACATGAGGGATTTTCCATTACAAAATGCTTTACATCAAAACTGAAAAGATTTGCAAAGGATATATATACATATATAACTCAACCACAGGCTGCTGAAGTCACTGAAAAAAAAATCAAAACCCTTTTGTTTTATGACTTTGATCTTAAATCCTCCAGAGGCCTACAGTTTTTTTGCAACTCTTCCAATAACCTCGTAGCTTGTTGGCAGTCTCTGTGCTAGGTAATATTATCAACATATTCAAAATCAACCAAGCTGATTATGCAATTTTTACTCCTACTTCAACATCTGTTGTCAAACAGTCAATGGAACACTGAAAATGCTAGCTAACAAGCATTCCTTTGGCATACCCCTATTGAAAGTGAGTCCAGAAGACAGCCATAGTCTTTCATAATTAATGGTAATGCAGTAAAGTTTCTTAGCTTGATGGCTTAAGTCCTCAGACAGGGGAGAATCACTAGATCTACATTGTGACTTGCTACAGTTACCCATTCTGCAGGTCCTGAGAGATAAAACAGAGTATCAACCACAAAGCAATCTCCTCATCTATCCCTATTCTTGTAGGGATGTTTTGTCTATTTACTTTTAGTTAGAAATGGTGCACTCACTTTCATTATATTACCTGTTCTGGAGAAATCCAGCTACTTAGTTGATAAACCTCTCCTTTAACATTTTCTTCCACCTTAGGAAGGTCTTCCCAAAGTACTCACTTTAATATCATGGCAAAGTATTTGCAGCATTAAAGTATATCCTCCCAATTCCTTGCCTCGGCAATGGTATTCTGGCTTCCAGAGTACAACCAGACTGCGTGTTCTGCATCACCCAGACACAGCCAAATTCAACAAGAGTGACCTCAACCCATTGGATATGCTCTCGAGATCCCTGCAGCATGCAGCATTCCCATTCCTCACTCAGATAATTACTGGTAGGCCTTGAAGTGCCGAGTGGTGTTCAATATGCCAAGCAATATATCCACTGTGGGACTCTGTAAGGCCCTTAATCTACAGATATTCATTTTCCCAGTAATTCCAACTCCTCATTCAATTTTGCTTCTATTTTCTGTGTAGCTTCCTATTTTCTAAATGTTTTTAATTTAGCCAACAGGTATTGGGACAGCAAGGCATACGACTTGCAGCATAAAAAAAATCCACTTCTTAAAAATGTGTAAAGAATTTAGACACGAAATATATGACAGGGTAGCATCACAACATGAATATGGCACTACAGTGAGCATTGGCTTTCAGGGCAGACCATACACACTGGGGGATTCCTTCTGGTTTAGGCTGTGTGTTTAAAATCCAAATGATATTGTTGTGGCTCAACTCTTAAATGAATCTCTTGGATCATTTAGCACCTCCACCTCCTCCTATATGGATGTTGATATCTTATTTAAGACTAAAAGGAATTTTTATAGAAGACTTTTTTTTTTTTCTAGAGGAAAGCTTCACAAATTAGAAACGTGATTGCTCTAATGCACCCCTGGCTGTCAGAGGTGTCGATTCTATAGAGGACTAGCAGTTAATATTGTTGCTAATTCTGAAGTTATCTTGGCCAACACATGTGGACCCAGTGCTAAGGAATTTTGAATTTTATTTTTTTCTGTATTTTTTGGCAGCTAATATATATGACATCTTTTCCAGTGTGATTGCAGGGGAGGATAACCAGCCTGTTGCAGCAGTAAATAGACTTAGTTCACATTAGCCATAAACCAGTCACATGCAGAAGCGCACCACAAAAAAGATGCAAATCACACACTCAACAAACAGAATTGATACACTTCCACCCTCCACATCTAATATGTATTTTCAGATCAACATTTTTCTCTTCTCAAGGAAACTAGTCATACACCCAGGTCCTGTGCTGGATAATTATATAGGCAGAGGGCAACTGATCTGGAGACTTCATTCTGATCATGGAGCATGATCTAAGTTTGTTTCAAAAGTTCTTAAGTCCTATTTGTTTCTCAGTTATGAAAACAAGTTCTGTCTGCTGTTTAGGATACCTACAAAGGCACTCCAACCTTTTAGAATGGCATTGTGTCTTGATAGAAAGATTTCAACTGATGTACTGTCCATCACAGAAGTGTAGAAAGTGAGGTTTGGAAAGGAATGCCAATTGATCTCCATCACATTTTCATGTGAAAATTTGATGATACAGTTTTCTTTATAGCAAGAAAAGTTCACCATGGTTTCTTTATACAAGTGGAAGTCTGATGCAATCCTTACAAGTTTGTTTGTGGGGAGAAGATTTCCAGCAAAAGACAGATAAAAGCAGAAGGAAATCCAGTGGCAAAACCGAAGGAAGAGAAGTTCAGAGCATAAATAAGATATATATTCTTGTCCATGAAAAAACCCAAGCAACACTTCATCAGCTGAGACTTTCAAATGAGAAAATTGAATTCATTTCCAAAAGCTAATTTAGAGATAAAGCAGAAGGTACTGTTCTGTTGATGCATCTCTCAAGTACAATTGTTATCTTAGGGAAAAGCCTAGACTACAAGTACCATAGTGGTTCCTCTGGGATTTAAGATCTCTGTAATCACCATCAATACCTTGTGTTTACAGGGGCTTAGTCTTTGTTTTACCTCTTCTGTTTCTCAGCTGATTTTCAGCTTTTAGCCACATACAGATTCTTTATATCCAGAAGTGTCTCTTTTTCGTGTTGAGCAGCCTCCTTCCCTGTATACGGGCATCGCCAATGGAAAATGTTACACTTTTTTAAAAACGCTGATCCAGACAGAGAGCAAAATATGGTTTTATTTAGCCCACTGAGATGACATTTTCCTCTCACATAGCTTTCTCAGAGAGTGATGTTTCAACATTGTCCTTTGACGGGAGAGGGAAAACAAACTCTCAGAGAACCTGCCCCTCACCAGCTGGCAGATCCCTGCCGAAAACTGGGATGGAAAGTTCAGTGTGGCTTCTGTGAGCTACAAAAGGACCGGTGGATGTGGGAGTTCTGAGTGACCGAGGGTGTGTGTTGTATGTTCAGAAAACATAAAACATGACTGTGAATATGGGGGGGGTGTCTTTTTTAATGTTTGAATGGGTTCAACATTAAAAAACCTAAGGGCCACTATATGGGAGACAGAACTTGTACCAGTGAAATCAAAATGTGGGCACTGTAAATGGCAATCAAGAAGCACTTCTTTCCAGCAATATAATATATATAATATCATTTTCATATTAATGTGGACTCCTTAGTTTTGCTGGCAAGCCCAAGAGAGGCCCTGTGTCCCAGCAGTTCAGTGTCTTATTGTTGTGCTGCACTGCATTACATCTCCTGTCAACGTTCAAGAACATGTGAAACATGAAAGATGTGAACACTCATATTTGACAGCATTTGACACTCTTAGCTTTACGTCCCAGCTGCGAGGTAGCAATGGATGGTTCTTCATAGTCTAAGGAGTTGCACAAGAATAAAACCATTCCTCTTTCTCTCCATCCACATCCTTCCTAGTAATTTCTCCACCTAAAGATTCAGTAATCAGCAAGCATGTGAGAGAAACAGCTCTTCTGACTGGGTGAGAAACGTGACATCCAAATTTTGTTCTGTTTCTGTCAAAGTCTACAGCTTATCTAAACAGTTTGCAATTACCCCATCTAACACCTCTGGGAAGCCAGAGCTAAGGTTGCAAATGTTGCCTGTAATTTGGGAACTTGATAAAAAATATAGATAATGTTGCTTAAATAAAATGAATCTGAATTGTAAGAAATGGGAGGTAAGATTACAGATAAAAATATGCCGGAAAGGACAGAAATGCAGAACTAGCAAGGAATGCAGAGTACTCTGGAGTACGCCTTTGAATATTGTGTATCTACACAGGAGATCACAGCACCTGTTAAATTTAATACACATTAAATCTTGTCATATCTCATATATCTGGGCAAATGTAGCGTACCTTCATATTTTGCTGGCAGCTTACAACTCCCAGATTTCAGTTTATGTTACAGAAAGTATGTAGTCAATTCCCATTGAAAAACTGATTTAAAGGGCACCACTGGGGATTGTAAGGAGATTAAATTGTTTTAATATTTTCAGTACATGGAACAGGGAATTTAAATAGGAAGCGAGGAATATTTATTCCTTAGGTGAAATATAAAGGTCAGGATTTTGCCATTGACACAAGCCTTGGAAGATACTTTCTGGTTGCATAGATGTCCCTATGTCCTGGGTGGGTGCTTAAAATATCCTTAAACTACATATGATGTGCATTGATGGCTCATCTTGTCAATGTGCAGAGGATTGCAAATCTGTGTGGGTTTTTCATTGTTATAAGTAGAAGATGTGCAACGAGATGAAAGCAGATTAATAGTTGAGTTCTTGAATTTACTGGGGTTTTAGGTTTTTAAGTTACCCATTAAACCTACTTATTTCAAGCTCTAAACTTGCACAATTATTTTTCATTCTTCAGGTATGAATAATATTTTTTTATATTAATTTAATTTAGATTGTTGGAAGGACAGTTTATCTGTGAAAGAAATGTCACCCCTTTCCAGAATAAATTAATCTCATGCAAAAGGCCACAATAAGAACTAATTTAAATAGCAGGGTGGGACATGAAATCTATGTTGGCTTTCTGTGGTCATATTCTTCCCTTACAGTCACACTGTTCTCCTAGCAGCACCGTACCACACTGCCCAGAGTTGCCAACTTGTCCATCATAAAAGCCTTGCTTCTAGCTTAATCCTTACAAAGTGCCAGCCATATATAGCAAACTATACCCTCACTACTTATGAGTTAACACAGTTTCTGTGTGAGAATGAAGGAAAAGGGAGCAAGAAAAGATGGAGAGTTTCCTCTCCACTCTATTCACTCCCAAGATAAAACAAATTACATTTAATACTTCATGCTTCTTAATGCTCCTTTATGCTTCTTAAGCACCATTTCCTCTACTTCTGATAGGAACTGATCCTGCAAAGAATAAAAACCACACTCAAAGCTTACTGCTTGCACAGGGAGAGAGCACCTGTAGCCTGAGAAGCTCAACTACAGCTGACAAAGCTTTCTGGATCTTGGTACTGATTGCATTATCATGGAGGAAAATTGGGTATGCACAGCTCTCAAGCACCTCCTCAGTGTTATCACTGCTTGGGTAAATTCTCACACACCCAGTGAGAATTCAACAGACGCTGCAACCAAGAAGTGAAGCTACAACAGATTTTAAGTACGTCATATCTGGCTGGGGTGGGCTTCTTCAGGCTCATGAAAATCAGCAAACAAAGTTCTTACAGCATCCATAGTATTTTTTTCAGCCTAGCTTGCAAACATCGATCAAAGTAGTCATAGGCACCACTCTGTGATGAAATCATCAGAGGAAAAAAAAAAAATTAAAATAGAGATGCAAAATATCATTTATTTGCGGAGAAAAATCTCATTTGGGATTGATGAAAAACTATGCATAGATTCAGCAAGTCTACAGAGATTTTTCGGGATGACAGAAAAAAGAAAATGTGGCATTTTTCTTGTTAAGCATTTTTATTTTTTTCACAAAATATTTTGTTTAGAAATTTGCCTACAGGTAGCATTTTCAAGAATAAAAACCAATTCACCAAACTGAAATGAATTCTCTGCCGTGGTATTGAAGAAAAAAGGCATCTTGAAAGACTTTTTATTTTGTTGGGAGAAAAAAATCAATTTATATAAGCCAAATAAAAGGGAAAATATATATTTCAGTATTATTAACTCAGAATTCAAGCTGAAAAACCACCTATTGATAAAGTGCCAATATGACATGTTCAAAAACCAGCAGTCAGTAATCATTAAAAAAATTTTACATCGAACACATGTGGACTTGTCTCAATTTGGTCAGTTCTTTCTCTAGCCCCTAACCCTCTGCTTCAACAACTGAGAGGTAACAGGAGGTTGTCCTTCAGCACACATCACAGCTCCATCATTCGGGGAAGGGAGAAAGATGACCAACTTAAAAGGATTGCCCATTTTCATGATTTTACTCTCTGGGCCCCTAGAAAGACTTGAAAACCTAAAGCCTATGGAGGAAATCCATGGTCTTGGCAGATCTGGAATTTTCCAGCCCATGTTGCTTTTGAGTCATGACAAGCCAAAAAAATATAAAAAAAATAATAAAAAAAAATCTGTTTAAAATAATGCTTCAGTTTCTATATGAATCAAAAAATGCCTTATCCAATTTGTCTCAAGTTTTCCAGAAAACTTCTGCTCTGACATGAGATCATATATATGAAATATAAGACAGGCTGGTTTGTAGTTTTGGCAAAGATGGGAGGGAAGTCAAATTGGATTGTATTTTCAAAAAGAGAATTAGGGTCTCGTATTTGAATTATCACCTATTTAGGCAAGTCCTGCCACTCCTGACACTTCAATTGCTAGAAATTATTGAAAGGGCAGTTACTGGGAAGTATTTTGCACTGGCAAAGAGATCATAAAGCATGTAGGAGGAGGATGATACATAAGGAAAATAAGGATGTGTGGGGAGACCACAGAGAATAAAGAGGAAGGAGTTCAAAAAGCTTTGAAGATGCTGTGTGTGAGGAAGAGCTGACAGGGAGCTCAGAGGACTGTGTAGTGTAGTAGAATTGTAAGGACCACAGGGGACTGTGAAGTACAATAGAGAAAGAACAAAGAGACATTGAGAGACTGGGGAGGTGAAGATCCTCCTGAGGAGAGATAAAGAAATAAAAAATGATTTTCTCAGAGAGGATGGAATAACTAGAGTTGTCTCAGAGCAGACAGAACGGAAAGCCAATTTATGCCATTGCTGGAATAATACATATATAAAATAGTGATGGGCTAATCACTCAGGTGGGCTTGGGACACCTCATCTTCCCAGCATTTGTACCACAGGATTGCTCCCATACATCACCACCCGCTTTGCTGATAGCTCCTTCTGCACTGCAGGGAAGCTTCCATCTCTCCCCCAGAACACACCCAGGCAGGCATTGTAAAGAGTAAAGGGCAAATTCAACATATAAAAAATTAATTAGTGAGCTATGTTCTCAAAATACCCTAGAAATGGCTTACACTGTTCAAAACATGCCTGAGGATACCTGGGCTGTACAAAATCGGGTAAGATCATCCAGTTATGCTTTCAGCATACTGAAGGTCACCACCTTAAAGAAATGAAACACTTCAAAATAAAAGGCATAATGATAAACTACAGCACCCAGTAATAATCTGCAACAAAATAATTCTGAACTAGAAACACCCCCCAGCTCCTGTCTGAAACGCCTTTGAATGCCTTGGGATGATGGCTTTTATTACTTTTTGTCATGATTTCATTTTTCCGATGCAAGGAAGAAAATCTCTGTTACTCTTGGAAAGACACAGGAGGGAACCTGAGGTGTCATGCAGCTCACTGCCAGAAACACATATGAAGGCAGCCTACTTGGCAGGAGGAAAACGACTGGCCCTGCCTCATGTGTTTCCTGGTCTTTATTCTCCCCAGCATTACCACATGTCACAAAGTATGTTACAAAGCATTAACAGGAATTGCAGGCTTCCCACCCAAACAAAAACACAAAAGACAAAACTGCAATGAAGAATCCATAATAAATGATGAAGCCTGAAGATTGGTCGTTGCTCCTGAGTTGACACAATTCATTAAGACTTTTGACTTCTGCAGTGCTTTTGGGGGCAAGGAGGAGCAGGGAGGAGGTTTGGTTTATTTTTCCCCTAATCACTCTTCCTTTGGAGGGGAGAGCCAGGACTATGGACATTTAGGTGATGTCATCTGCTAGACAGCAGCCATATGGAGAACATGAAATGGAAGTTTTCTACCCAGCTCCTGGCAAATCTGTGGCAGATGCCGCGTAACTGCTTGAAGCAGTCCATGATGAGATGCAACAGGCACGATCCCCAACTTGTAAAATGTGCAAAGGGGCCATAGGCACAACCCATGAGCTTGACCTGTGGGCAGACACTTTATCCCAAGAACTCTCTTTTAGCCCTCATTTCCTGCACAGGCTACTGTCCAGGGAAGGACTATGTTGGCTGAAAGAAAGCAGAACACAGGACCATAATGAACCTCCTGAGTCAGGAAAGGAGGCGATCACATCATGTAATCCTTTTAAAATACTTACCAGCCCTATCTCTGAGTTTGTTCAGCTTCCAGTTTCCATTATTCTTACTCATGCTTTTCTTCACTGTCCCAATTCACAACACACGTTTGCTCAGAGCTATTTGTTCTCATGCCAGGATGGTCACTCAGCTTATATTGCTCTTCTGTACCCTGTCTGCTTGGCCCTGGATTATGCATAGAGAACATTAGTATCTTCTTCCTGGTCTTCTCACGGCTGAGTTAGAAAAGACAAATGTCTTGGTCTCCACTCATAAAGCAAGCTTCCTATTCACAGCAACTCCAGCTGGCATCCTCTGCAATTTTACTTCCAGTTTAGCCTTTGTGAGGCAACTGTGTTCTCACTGAACTCTTATATCATGATCTTAGAAGCCAACCTCTGCTAGAAATGCCTCAGTACACTGTAGGATGACAATGCTTTTCTCCACTGTTATATCACAGTGGCAGCTGACTGGCAATCAAGTAAAACCCTCAGTTTGTATCCTTTTCTGAACAGCCTTGCTCTCCCCCTTCTAGGCACCAATGTTCATGGCCATATGCTTTTTCCTGTGTGAATCATGATCTTTTCTGTACTGATGATGTCCCCAGCTCTGTGGCATCAGCAAAATCTCTCATTGCTTTCTCATGTTTTGTACATTACTGAAACCATCAGGTGGGATCTGTCTCATATGCATGGACCTGCATATGTAGGCTAGATTGCAAGTTTGCTAATTGAGAAAAAAAAATCATCAATAATATGGATTTTGTAGCAATGAGTAATCTGTGTTGGGATTATGACCCTATTCTCTGTCAGAGTAGCTGAACTTTTAACTTGCTGGAGCAAATAGAGAAAAGAGAAAAAATCTGTACCTGTAGCACCCCTTTTTCTTGCACTAGTATATACTGCTCATGGAATTAAGCTGGTTGTTCTCACATCTCCCTGTGTTCTCAGTGTGGTATTCCTCAATATTTGAAGCTGGTTACCTCACTGGGTGGGAATCAGCCATGATTTCATCTTTAATTTAAAATAACACGGCTAAAAAGCAATTATGACACTGTAATATGTTATATTACAGTTTCATATATGTTAAATATGTTTTCTAACTTTAAAAAGTTCAGGGTTTTTAATCAAATCTTTTCAGAATAAACATACTATACAAAATAGACTTCTGCAAAATATAAGCAAAATGTCTTTCAAATGGGCAGGTTGGCGTCTTTTATTTTAATTTACCATGTTTTGCTTTTTCTTGAGGAGACTATGTCAAAGTGGAAATGCTGTATAAATTATAGACATGATCTATGACGCAGAACAATATTTATAACATGCCTTTAAAGTTATGTAATGCTGAGAACAGAAATGCAATTAAAGTAGAGAGGAGAGGAGAGGAAGTTCTGCACTCGGCAGTGCGTGCTGTCTCATCTTTTAAACGATGCAACATGATGAAAACCAATAAATGTTTCTGCAGAGGTGACTGGTTTCTTGTATGATGTATTGATATGGGAGGGGTTGAGCTCAAAGATGCATTTTTTCAAAATCAATTTTTCAAATTCATTTGGGGAAAACAATGACATTTTCATTTTCTTTGTGAGAAAAGTATGTGCTATCTTCCCCATATGTTCTCAGAAGAGTTCAGGCAAAAGAGGGCATTTGGAAGTTATTTTCTAGTTTGTACCAAATTATTTCACGTGTTTCAAAAATAAAAAGCCATGTTTATATGCATGGATATATTTTAGGGAGCGACAGATAGCTTCTCAGAAATGGGAACCTGAGATAACAGTGGCATCAGGGACTTTCTCAGGATGTGAGCTACACTAGAGGAGTCTTGTTTTCCACACACAGATCCAGGGCAATTAATTTTGTGATTTTTACCTTCACAAGAGATATCTTTATTTATTTGCTCCAGAGAGGGGCAACAGAGGGGAGTGGAGAGCATTCCCTACAAGGATCAGCTGAGGGAACTGGGGTTGTTTAGTCTGCAGAAGAGAAGCTGTGGGGAGACCTTACTCTCTACAATTACCTGAAAGGAGGCTACAGGGAGGTGGGTCTTGGTCTCCTCTCCCAAGTAACTTGTGATAGAACAAGAGGTAATAGGCTTAATTTGTGCCAGGAGAGGTTTAGATTGGATATGAGGAAAGATTTTTATACTGAAACAGTTGTTAGGGTTTGGAACTGACTGCCCAGGGAGGTGGTGGAGTCACCATCCCTGGAGATATCAAAACACATGTAGACGTGGCACTTGAGGACATGGTTTAGTGATTAGGATAATGTGGGGTAGATGGTTGGACTCGATGATCTTAGAGCCTTTTTCCAACCTTAATGATTTTGTGCTTCTGTAACTTAAATATTTCTCTCTCACTAGTTCCCATCCACCACATTCTGCTCTGTGAAGCTCTGTTTGTGACTGATATGCACCAGAAGTGTGCCAAGTGTTCTTCTGTGTAAAATGCTCATAAGATATCAGGTAGCAGAATCATTAGTCCTTTTCAAAATGTATCGAATGTAACTGCAGTCTCATGTCCCAAAAGTTCCTTGACATAAAGCACAATGGTGTACCAGGAAAGGACAGGTGATGGTGAGTGTGATGCTGTGTGAAACAAAAATCTGACAAGTAGGTAAAACGGAGGCATCAGGTAAACCATGTAAATCAGTACCTTTACACTGCAAATCTTAATTTCTGGTGACTTGTTGACTTTTTACTGAACAAATCCGAATTCACTGGGAAAATGTCCAAAGTAAAATTAAACACTTTTCAACTAGATCTAGCATATAAACAAAACAAAAGAGTAAGGGAAAAAGAATAATAAAGAAAATACATCCAACTACAGTAATTTTGAAGAGTTTTGTGCTCATTATTATCTGACTTGCTTTATTTTCTTTTGGGGTCTTGATCTGTTTGGGGAATATGAATTTCACCTTTCCCTGTATTAGAAGAGCAGGGTGTATATGAAAGGAAATGCAGAACAAAGCCCGAGGACACACAAAGGAGAGATGACACAGAGATGTAGAGGAGGCAAGGAACAGGGTAAGGAACATGGAGGAGAAGCTGAGAAGGCTGCTAGTTATTAATGCCAAAATAACATCCGTGAGCTACACTCTGAGAGTCACAGCCTGAAGATATGAGCAGAGGTGATGGGGAGAGCTCTGGGGATCACAGTCAAACGTGGCTGTCTTTCCTCCTGCTCCTTGTATTTTCTAAGACACGATAGCAGCAGCTGAGGGTGTTGCATCAGGCTTCAAGTCCTGACCTAGACCATTCCCATGCACTGGTTTTACATGGCAAGAAAGAAGAGAAATTTTTTTTCTGGTAAGTCTCTGTATACACGGAGCGTGTATAACACCCTTAGCAGAGAAAAGACTTCATAGATAACCCTCTTCTCTATTAGATAAGGAGGATCCTAAGGAATCTGGACTCATTTGCAAGACTGCGTACAAAGATAATTGAGATCTTGTATATTTAACAGGAGGGAGGTTATTGTTGATCAGATATTCAGAGGTGAGAGATCAGTTCCTCACACATTTTAAAATGTGATCCTTCTGTAAAGAGACTTAGATCAGGCAATCCTATCTCCTCAAACCCAACCACGTGCACTCAGTTGTTCACCAGGATCAAACACTATCAATGGCTATACTTGTATTTCTCCCTCACAGGATTATCAAAAGTGGACAGACTGAGACTCTTGCAATAGTAACTTTAGAACTGTGATAACTTCTAAAAGGGAAATTTGACAGGAGAAAAGTAAATTAAGTATTTTAGCATGTCAGACAAGCCTCATTTGAGATCCTCTTCAAAATGGATGTAAGTGCATCAAAATGGACAATTAATTACAGCAGGTTAACTGTGATGAAAATGATCCTGCTGTGGTAATTTGTTATTATACCTTGATTTTGAACAGGATCCGATGAATCAGATCAGGGACTGTCTCACATGAGGAAAGGCTGAGAGCCCTGCAGCTGTTTAGTCTGGAGAAGACTGAGAGGAGATCTGATCAATGTTTACAGATCTCTGCAGGGTGGGGGTCAAAGAGAAGTGGCCAATCTCTTTTCAGTGGTGCCCTGGGATAGGACGAGGGACAATGGTCACAAACTGGAACACTGGAAGTTCCACATCAACAGGAGGAAAAACTTCTGTCCTGTGAGGGTGATGGAGCCTGGACCAGGCTGCCCAGAGAGGCTGGGGAGTCTCCTTCTCTGGAGACTTTCAAACCCTGCCTGGATCTGTTCCTGTGTGGGCTGCCCTGGGTGATCCTTCTCTGGCAGGGGAGTTGGACTTGATCTCCACACATCCCTTCCAACCCCTACCTTTCTATGATTCTGAGAATTCTGATCTATGCATTTCTCTCTCCAGCAAAGATTATGCCACACCTAGAACTGAGATCAGTCTAGTTTCTTAAGGGTATGATTAATTATTTAAGAAGTAAATAGAGAAAACAAAGAAACTCTTCTAACTGAAGCAGCTTCAGGGACCCAAGGATTAGCAAAGTGACTACTGAGCCATGTAAACATCCAATTGTACCCTCTTAGCAGGCAGAGGGGTGCCAGATTAACATTCTGTCCTCTTCCAGGAGTCTTGGACACAAGCCAGTGCTAGCAAACCATAGGTACAGAAAGACAAGCCACACTTAACAGATCTGAACTTACCTCACCATGCTCCAGAGGTTTTGAGTAACCATGGAGCAGCAAACACATCCAGTGACTTGGAGTGTGAAGTGAGGGTTACTGCTCTCTTAGCCCTGCCTTATTAAGTCTGTGCTGGAAAAGAAAAGGGTGTGCATAATAATTGAATATTTCCTTTTTAAAAGCATGGAGAGGAGAGGAGCAAAGCAACATTTTAGCTAAGTCTACTTGCAATACATGTCATAGCTCTAAGACCAGCCACATGGGCTCATTTTGCTAAGACTCTAGTAAAATATAAGTTTGACTTAACAGATATGAAAGGAAGGCAGCTTCTTATGTTAGACTTCAGTTTTCTTCCTTCTGCTCCTCAGGACATGTGAAGAGTTCTGAAAAATGAGCAGAAGTAGAGGCAGGTCTTCTTGGAAAATAGACATGACACATGTGTGCTGGGGTTCCAAAACTGTAGGTCATTATATCTGGTAATACCTCTCAGAAAACTTCAAAACAAGAGTCAGAAATAATTTTTATTGAACACTCCATTTTCTGCATTGCTCTGCTCCTGCTAAAAGAAATATGTATAAAAATTGCTTTGGTCTTCTTTTTTTTTTTCTTTCAAGATACACATGTCCTGCTCTTTAGTACTCACTGGCATTCATACATTTCTTCAGAGACATCAATAGCACTGTGATAATCTTGGACTGGAGTCCTGCCACTCAGGCAAAGATCAGAATACCAAGAGGCTGTTTTCTTGCGAGTACTCTGAGAAATGTTAAAACTTGGAGGCAGAGGAAGAGCATACAGGTCAACTAGTGGGCTGCTAGTTCTGCCATCCTGCCAAACTTACATGGTTAGAGTTATAACACAGAAAGGCCAAACAGACTGGGTCTGTTTGGTCCAGGTGAAGAAAAACAAAACCAGACTCTGCCTGACAGAGCTTTTGCTACAAATGCCACCGACATCCTAAAATCAGATTAACAGGATTGTCTATTCACAGAAGAGGTTGTTTGGGGTTTTTTTTTCCCCCTAAAAATGACCTAGATTGCCTGAGTTCATAAGCTACTTGAACATAGCATTACAGCAGTCACCCTTCATCTTAATGGACTACTCACATATTACACACCACACATTTAAGAATGCTCCAAACTGGAGTCTAGACCATCACATTTCTGTGCTCCTCCTGGACCCCTGCTCCAGAACACTGGTGCCTGCTCAGTAAGGTCACTTCTCTGCACCTGGGTTGTCTCTGACAAATACATATGAAATGTTAGATAAAACATCATAACAGACATTTTGCAAGCTGTGAAAAGAGACTGGCAGCAGACACGGTTCCACACACACTACATCAGGTGCCACCACCTGCTCTATGGGAAGAGCATTCATGGAAATCAAAGGCAAGTTGGTAAATGTGTTTAAGATGTAACTTTGCTACAAAACTCATACAAAGCTCTTCTCAAGTCCTGCATCAAGGGAGGATAAAACACAAATAGGGTTTTACTCCTTTCCTACAGCAGCCCTTCCTAGCAGTGTACTTAATTTCCTTCAGGTCATTTTCAAACTCTACATTCATTCAGAGCTGGTTCCCAGATGACCCCTCTCTCCTAGCCATGTAGGCTGGAGTCCTCTGTCTACAGGGCAGGTGTAGCACCAGCAGATGTAGTGTGAGTTTCTCCAGATACTCACAGAGCACATCCATGAAAAAATTACATTGTTCACACAGCACACAATTACACCATGGAACTCTTAACTCCAGGAAACTGGCACAGCTCACAATCTAACAGCAATAAAAAAGGACTACATATTTATGTGGCTCTCAAGAACAGCCACAGCTGTCATAGGTAACAACAGAAAACATTTTGAACTTGAGGGCTTATGCACTTTCTAACTCCTAGAGATCCAAATGGGACTGGACAAATCGACCTCTAGTCTTTTCTCACCCACTGTACTTCAGGATCTTCCAGAGGACTTTGTTCTAGATCATGTGGTACCTGGACACTGGACTGGATGGGCAACAGTCCAACAAGGCCACCAGTTCCCAAGTATCTATACCACAGAAGAAGGAAGAGGGGGAGTTCAGTTGCTCAACATGTTCCTTCTTCATCCCTTTCCACTGACATTTGATAACAGCTGTCATGTACTTTCGTGCCTTTCATCCACAAAGCTCAAAGTACTCTCTGTGGAGGTTATGTCCTGTTATCATCCACCTAGAAAGGGATGTCAAAAGAGCTGAACTTACCTTTGCTAAGCGTTACACAGAAACCAAGCACAAGAATCAAGAAGACCTTCACAAGTTTGAAGCCATGTTGGTATTTTCTGCTTCAGCTGCACATGTCATGACTCTGCCCACTGTAGGCTGGCATCCAGCCTGCTACTTTCTTCTAATCAGACTCTGGCTTCTCGCATTGGGATTGTGGTGGGCTCTGCTTTGAAATGAGATGCTTGAAAATGGTTGACACCTGTAGTTCTCTGGCTCTCGGGAAAATTTGTTAACCTTCAAGAGAAGTCTTGGAGAGGAGGGACTTTCAAGTTTTACAAGATGGTGAAGTTCTCTTTGGTTCCTTTAAAAAGCATTAGCAAAGGTCAGATTAACAAGTCAACACTGAAACTAGATATGACCAAGACTCCCAAAATTGATGCAGAAAAGAA
Organism: Chloroceryle amazona; assembly: GCA_027560015.1. Taxonomy (NCBI): domain Eukaryota; kingdom Metazoa; phylum Chordata; class Aves; order Coraciiformes; family Cerylidae; genus Chloroceryle; species Chloroceryle amazona. The sequence goes on from JANHFX010023932.1 coordinate 40,789, forward strand.
AAAAGGTGGGTGGGGATTGGGTGTGGGGGAGAAAGGCCCACAACACAACATTGGCTCTGATCCTTTCCCCCTTGTTGGGCCTGGGGCACACTTGATAAGGTGAAGGGAAATTGTAAAATTAGACCTGGCAACCTACACAGAGAGGCCCAGTGCAAGGCCCTTGGCCTGAGGCAAGCTGAGAAAGTTGAGGAATTGTGGGGGAAAGGGGACTTGGCAGGCTAACTTCCTGTGGCTGCATCCAGGGCTAATTAGTTTTCAGTGTTCTGTGTGTGTTTGAATGGAAACGAGCCAGCACTGAGAGGCACGGGGTGAGGAAATCAAAAACACATGCACCAAGAAGGAAGAAGGGGGGAAAAAAAAGAAGAAGAAGAAAAAAAAAAACCTGTTCTTTTTAGCTACATTTTCTTTTTCAGGAGGGGATCTCATCATTTTGTTCCATGAGCACTAAATCACCCCAGCTCCCCTGTCTATCACATCTCACATCTGCTTCAGAACTCATTAAACATCAAAAGGCCTGCCCTATCAGTTCTGCTTAGTTAGAAGTCTGAGTTACTAGAGTCCTAACCAGGGAAGATTTTGTATGTTTTTAATAATAGCTTAAGGAACTTCTTAGCACCCCATAAATTACTTAATGCAACAAACTCTTCCTGTGGACCAGCAAATGTTTTACAGAGGGGCTGAATGCTGCCTTAACATGCTTGTGGTCAGTTCAGAGTTACATAGCAACCTGCTTAAATGAACCTTTAATTCACATTTCAGTTTAGGAATTGTTTTCTCATGTATCCTCTCCTGCCTCTAGTCCACTTTCATTTTTACTGCCGCTCTAATTTTATGTAACTATGTTATGACTTGTATTTTCATAGCATTTTGATCCTCAAGAATGCCAAGGTAATTATTACAACGGTGATCTTAACGATACAGTGCCAATGAAACCTGCCTATTTCTGCCACACCATTTCCCCTACTTCACATACACATGTACAGTGCCCTCCGCTGCTGCGTATGCCAGACAAACAGTTCATGAAACTAATTTATATACAGGAAACACAATGAACACCAGTAAAGGCTCAAGCCTGTTACGAGGAGTACCACAAGAGCTCTTTAAAATGAACTGAGCCTAGATCGAGTGAGATTTCTGAGAGCTTGCTATTCAGACAAAAGTAAATTCATTTTCATCAGGACACTCACAAACTTTTGTCTTTAGCAAAGGAGTATTTTCTGCCTAATGTGAAGTTTCTGTCTGCAGCTGTTTTATCACCAGAGTACTTCCATCCCTCTTTACAGAGTCAGAAAGCATGGGTTTTGCCCTTTTCCTTGTGGTCAGGAATTACTAAATCGCTATTGCTCACACTTCTTAGAAAATCTGATGAGTGGTCAAGCTTGAAAATGTGAGTCCCGTAGGTGAGAATTTTGGACAGTGATGGGCAAATCAAAGAGAGGCTTTGAACTGAAAAACAAAAATCTGCACCTCCAGCTTTACAATCTCCACTCAACTGATAGCAATAAGCTTTGTGACTTAGTTGCAACTGTTCCCTCTCTCATCGGAGGATGGAGGCATATCTGTGCTTCAGACAGGCTGGGGCTCAGCAGCATGTTCAACTCTTCAGGGCTGTGTTGCTTCTTGCTAGAGCCCTAAAACTGAAAATCTCTTCCCTCTCAGTTCTACAGGGTAAAAGTTTAACATCTCACAGTTGGTTTTAGTTTTGTTTTTTTCTAAAAAAAAAAGGAGAAAAAGTTTAAAAAAGAATTACTAAAGAATGGTGGTCAAAAATAGCAAAAACCACAGTCATATGTAAATATTTCTTTTTATTTTCGTTCACCAGGAATGACATTCTAGGCTAAAAGGTACATAAGATTCCCTCTTCCAAAAAATTACAAATCAGCAAAATGTATTCTTTCTCAAAATGTCAGCATAAATAATAGGAAGTAAAAAATAAATAGCAGGACCCTCAATCCATGTTGAACTAACCTCATCCTAAAGGACAAGCAGAGGTGTGTGTTAGCACATCCTTTATAAGGGTCTAGGCCTCCACTGGCTATCAAACATTCACCTTGGTGCAGATGAAACAACCTTGGACATCAGAGGTGCCATTAGCCTAGGAGTCAAGAAAAAATGAAGTCAATGGCAAGTTATTAACCCTTTTCTAGGGCTCCCATTGCTTGCCAATGAACTGTGGATGCTGCTTTCCAAGGGAGACTTCCGAACACAACATGTCTGGTTCCTTGCAGAAGAGCGAGGACTCCTACACCTGTGGTTGGTGTAGGACAGCTTCTAAGAGAGCACATACTCCCTGTGTTCACTTCTGCTTCACAGAGAGGGTTCCCAGTGCTGTCTGAGCAGATCAGATGTAAGGGAAAAGTACAAAGTTTATTCCAACACCATGCATCATTAAGGAAGAAGTTACTCGGTTCAGGAACAAGTATGAGGAAATTAAGTCCAATAAGGGATAGCCAGTCATTTAGTTCTGTTCCAGGATCTGTGTGGCACTCCCTTCAAAATGACACTGCTGATAGGACAATTTCACAGCTGTCAGAGCTGCCAGGTCAGTTCCTAGGTGATCCATGGCCTCTGTTCATTGCTCCTCTAAAGAGGGACCTTTATCTGATATAAGCTTCCCATAAGACAACCCCAAGTCACCAGAGGTCCTGTTCAGTGTAGTTTTGCCTCTGGGGACTGTCTGTAACCCTTCACCTTGACAATATAATTAAGACATCAGCTGATAAGACTGCATCAGTGAAATGCAATCAGTCACAGTACCAGTCTCTCTTACACTACGTGCTTAAGGAATGAAGCACCAGGCTAGTCAATAAGCAAACTCCCTCGTACAACACCAGGCTGACACCCTGTACAAAGCATGATGTTGGGAATAAAGTCAGTCCTTGAGAGTTCACATACATTTAAGCACAGAGATGTTCAATGACATATGAGTCCAAAACTATTTACTCCACCAATACTTAAATGATAGAGTATCAAGGTTATTACTAGCTCCAAATAGAGACGAAGCACATCAGGAAACTGTGACAACTTGAAGGTAATTATGTTTATTTATGAAATTATTTTATAATATGAATAATTCTGAATTATTTAGGGGGAAAAAAAGCGTCTCGGATTCAGCTCACTGTGCTTGGGAACCCATGTCATATATACATAAATATTCCAGAACCACTGGAAGACTATGAATAACACTAAAATGAAAAGTACCTAGAAGGTATCAGTGCATGGGTAAGCCTTTCAAACAGGTAGATCATGTACTTTGGATCCAAAGACAACTACATTCAGCCTTTAGCTGATGTTCTCCAAAAAGGCATTCAACAGCTGCAATCTTCCTCCTGTAACTGTTATTTTCCTCTGCATTCAAGGCTTGTATCCTGCACCAGTTTAAATTAAGCACCCCTATGGAGGAAATGACAGGTTCTGAGTGAAAGAAGCTCTAGGGAGCGTGTGCACTTTCCCACTCTTTGATTTCCCCTTCATGTGGAGCTCACACTGCCTTGGGATGATATTTACTCTTAACTTAGAGTCAAAGAACATATTTGCTTTCTGTTTTTCATTAAATACAGAGGGTTTCAAAAAAGAGGCCATTTTTCATCAAAAAAATTGTTTTCAAGTGAAAAATATCTACCAGCTCTACTCCCGACTCTAAACAATTCCTGGCCTAGGAGCACATTACTGTGACTTCACAGTTCATGGAGTGCAACTCAAGAAATGAGAAAAATTTTTTCAAGAAGTTACCATGAATATTAAAAAAAAAAAAATCAACAAAGTATTTATATCACAGCTAACAGTCCAGCTGGTAGCCTGCATGCCATCTGAGACAGCCACAGCACTCACTAGCATCAATCTTGCTCCTTTTTTTGATGACGGGCTCTACATTTGCTTTCACTCAGCCTCCTGCTTCCTCCTTCATTTTCTATTACTTTAAAATAATTGTCAGTAGCATGATATAAGCTGTAATGTTTTTGTCCTTCTGCTTTCCTCATCTTCCCACACTTAAAGATGTCCTAGAATAAGGACAACTGCCTAGGGTGAAGGAGGCAATTGAACAGAAGATACTTAAGAAAAGTCAGAGTCATATATTGAAGGTGTTTGATGTGCTAATGCACCAAAGGAACATGAGGGCTTGCTCTACGTTGATGCTTTAAGGGGTGAAGTATGTCCTACTTGGGCTCTAAAGCCTAAGACGTTCTTCATATGTGCTCAGATTCTTTGCGGCTTCATCAAAGCAAAATCTAGCCTGTGTTCAAACAGGCAATTTTCTTTTTTTTTTTTTTCTTTCTTTTCACCAGAGACTTCCTGTGTTATCTATTTTTTTTCTAAAATGACATAAATCCCACCCTCATCAGAGCAGTGCATACAGCATATTTGGAGCTTATATAAACCAAATAAAACAGTTTAGTAGCAGAGATGAGGTCAACTGATCTGAGCGGTGTAGTTTTGCACCTATGAAAGCCAACAGCAAAAATCCCGTTTACCTTCAGACTAAGGCATCACCAACCATAGAGTTCAGAAATCATGACTCAAATGCAAGTAAACTGTTAGACACACCTAAACGGCATGAAATATACTTAAAGAAATAAATTGTAATCTTTTAATGTGCTTCTATATTTTTAGCCTTCACTTTTGTCCCTCTTAAGATACAAATACACTATTCTTATGGACAAAAGATGAGATACACAATCCCTTCTGCAAAACAAATAAACCAAAATATTATTTATCACAAGACACTCAGGTAAATAATATGAATTAGCAGCCTCGAGTGAGATGAAAAAGGCACAGTGGAAGTTCAAGCTGGTTTTACAAAAACACCAGTGCTCCCCTATTCCAAGTTCTGAGACAGAATGTAAGGTAACAAAAATAAAAAGAAATCTGCACTCAAAAGACTTGATAACGTATTCCATGTTGGCAGGACACTGTGAGTGAGCTACTACATGCCAGTAACACAGCCAAAGAAGGCATCATTGCCCAGGAAGAGAGTCAAGCTGAAGTCATTAGGGATATGCTAACAATACAACCATGAGTTATAACTGTGCATCATGATTTCTCTAGAGAGCTAAGCAGAAAATACAACTGCTCCCTCCTCCAGTGGAGTACATCCAAGGAATGCAGAAGCAATGCTGTTTGACATCTCTAGAGTGAGTCCTCCCAGTAAGCAAGACACTGGATATAGAAAGCAGGTGTGATTTTTTAGCATCTCTGCAACATCTGTGCATCTAAGCATTGCTAGTATGTACATCACCACAATATAAAGAAGTCCCAGAGTTATTATTCCAACAACAAAAGCCACAGTCCAGCATCTGAGGGAATTTTTAATTTGATTTATTCTCTTCATTTTCCATTCCCCTCTTTGCCTTCGTTTGTTGTTGTTGTTTTATGCCCCAGCAAAGACAGGAGTTTCTACATTTTATTCACAGAAAGCCAAGGTCCAATCTCCGTTGGAAGCAAGACAATCGTTGAGAACATTTTAACTCTTCCTCTCAGGCCATTCCTTTCAAGTCTGACAGTTTCATAACAGTTCCCGTAAAATAATATAGAAACTGTACTCCATTTTATTTGATCCCTAAAAGCATATAATTTCACCTTAGTTTATTGCTTCATTTATTTCTTCATCTCTGCATTATTGCTCCTGCAAACTATTTGGCAGCACATACTGTCACTCAACTGGAAAGAATGACAGGTTTAGCAAAGAGCTGAAAAGCAAGGAAGATCTTTCTCTGCACGTACTCTGAGGTTTGGTTTTCTCTAGACCAAAGATATTATAAATAAATTTTCTGCAAATCAGCAGCACTTGATTTTGGCCAGACCAAGGTCTTCTGCAGAGTGATTTTTTTCCTTAATGGTGCCTCTTACTCTCAGGTATGTTTACTTCAGCTTTGCAGACTAAAGAATGCTTGAAGTGCCTGAATCCCGAATTCTTGACTATTGGTGGTTCTTTCTCTGAATGTTTCTATTAAATTTGCCTTTCTTCCCAGAGGATATCCACACTGCATATCCATTTTCCTGTCTAGAAAATGACTTTGATAATGCAAGGAATAAAACATAACATAAAAAGTTACCCATTATTTGAAACCATCTATATTCCTGGGCAGCCATCCTTCCAAGAGCTAGACTGTCTGAGATCTAGTTCAGCAATTCATGCTTCCTTACTGGTTTGCCCTTCTTGCTTCCTTTCCCTTTGTACAATCAGATTTTAAAGGGTCTAGTTTAAGCATTAGCTCATTCTTCTTCCTTTGCTGCTCTCCTCCTCAGGTAACTCTTGCTTTGATGCTCTATCCCAACGATTTTAATTTACAGATCAGTTGCATTTCAAAAGTCCCATCTCAGAACAGCCCCTCGTTACATCTGCTGCCTACTTCTCATTCTCTGAAATGTTTTGGTTTTTTTTTTTTTCATAAAGGAATGCTAGCTCTTTGTGCTGTAATTACAATGGGTCCGCAACAGAAGTCTCTGGGGAAAGGCAAACTCTGTGAGGATGTCTTCATGGTGACTTCTTACGAGGGCTATGGGAAGGACACAGCTCTCCCAGGAAGGAAAATGGTTCCTGTCCCAGAGCTCGTGAATCCTCAGGGATATACTGAAGGCAAGGCCATCTGTGGAAAAACTCTGAATTTCCTGGCTCCCACACATTTAACACTAGCAGGAGTGTGTAAAAGTGAAGACATTGATGGGAAGAACTAGCTTTTTGTCAGCCTCACCATGTCCATTCAGAAAAGGATGGTATGAATGCACAGGGCTGCCCTTCCTCTTCCACTGAGGAACTCAGTTTTTCAATAGTTGTCCTCTCTTCCACTAGAATCAAAATTGCAATGCTCCACTTCTATTTTACTGTGGGTTTATTCCTATAAATTCCCATGGAAGTCAAATGGAGCCACCTTGAGTAAAAAGTAAGTAAAAAATTAACTTGGGATTGAGGTCCCATATTTCCTAATCTTCTTTTATTCTCTGTGTTTTTTCTTAACTTTTTTCTTTTCTTTCTTTTACTTCTTCACTACACAAGTGAATTCAGTAATTCACTCCATATCCTCCATCAGCAGAACCTCTTGAGCCCTGGTGCCAAACTACTCTCTGCCTCCCTCATCCTCCCAAGCTCTGAGATGGCAAAGCAGATACCAGACAGTGTCTTCACTGATGAGACTCCCTCCCTCCCATACAATAAAGTTATTTTTCCCATTCAGTTTAGGAAACTGTTTTGTTCTCCTTGGACTAAAGGGAATTTCTGGCAGTTATCAGCATACATAAAACCTACTCTCCTCCATATACTTGGCATTTTGTGGCATTCGCTGGATCAAGAACATTTTGCCCCCATTCTCTTCTGCCTTGGCAGTTAGCAGCAAATGCAGGTTTATAATTGCTTGTTTCCTTTTCATGTGTCCTCACTTTAAAAAATGAATCTGTACACTTTTCATTGCTGAGTTGTAGCCAGCTAAAATTTCCTCTTTACCCTCTTCTGTTCTGTATAGATTGCACACCTCATGCTGTCCTTCCAGTTTCAAATATCACTTTATTAAATTTCAAGGTTTGTTTACTGCACTGTAATATACATCCATTAGCACAGCGTTATCCTCAGAACTGCTTATCTGATTCACAAGCTCCTTGTACAATAGTACATTCAAATGTTCCTCTTTTTTAATGTTCAAAATAACGCCATCTTTCAGTTTTTGTTTCAGTGCTAGGAGAATCCACCAGGCTATGTGCATTAAACAAAAACTTGTGCTTCTTATCAGGTTTAGACACACACTGGAGGTGCAAACTCATCCATCATGAATCATTTACACCTGTACATGTCACCAACTCATGATCATTCACAGTGCTTTGGTAACACGTGTACATAATGCCAAAATGAGATAATCTCTTACATGTTGTTTCCACACACGTGAAGTCCTTACATGTGAAAAAAGAAATGCAACTATTAGTTACTATTGTAATTTTGCAAAATTGAATGGAGGAATTAACACTAGCCTGACAATCAGACCCAAATCTTCTCTTTGAATCATCGCTGACAGGAATATTTTGCTGAAATCCCCGAAGTCAAAGCTCAGCTATACAAATAAATACTGTAGCAGATCCTGACAGGAAGACGTTCAGCCCAATCTTTTCCAGATGGCAGTGATGGATGGCTGTGTGCTTCTATTTATTTGGTTTCCCAGGCAATGGTGTCCTGCTTTCACTGGTCATCACTTGAAGTGCTTTGGCTTACAGACTAGCACAACAGCCATGTACACGGCCAGACAGGTACTCTGGTGGGCTTACTCATGGCTTGGATGGCACAACTGCAAAAAATAAAGCAGCTAAATTTTACCACTTTGCTGGCATTATCTTTTCTAAAAACTGCATGTCTTAAATATGCCTAACTCTTGGTGTAGGACTTGTGGAGCTCCCAGGTAAAGCAGAGACCAATCATACATAACTTGATGATTGCTGAGATATGCCAGCTTTGGAAAAAATACAATGACCTAAAGTGAAGAGAGAAAGAGGAACGACATCCAAATCCCAAACCACATTGACTGAAAATGTGACTGTGACTATTGTTCCATTCTGTAAAACACATGGTACTTTACATAAGGCTATAAAACAAACGTCCATAGATCAGGGACTTATGTTACAGAATAATGTATGGGGAAGAGGGGAGCTGGGATACAAAGGCTTCTGAATCCACACCATTCATTCTGCCTGGCCATGCTTGAATAGTGACCAAAGTTGTTAGCAACAAACACATTTGGTGGCCTAGGTAAAATGATCCACTGCCTCCAGATGATGTTCATTTTGCAGGCAGCCATACCAGGGAATAAAATGAGAAGAAAACTGCTTGCTGCAGGGGTATGAGTTATGTGGTGCTAGCCCACTGTAAGCAATCTGGGGAAGAGCCTGTATTTTCTTGTGTTCATACAGCATCAAGCATAACAGGGCCATATTGATGCCTGGGGCTTTTGATGCTACTGCTAACATAGCAATGGATAAACACAAATTCTTGATACAAGAACTTCCCGGTGAAACCAGGTGGCAGCTGAAATGTGGAGACACTCAGAACTGAACACATAATGGACACAAAGAACTGCATGCCCTTCCCATGGTCTCAAGTCGCAAACTTACACAGTCATTTTTAGGAGGGCAATACAGCCAATCCAGTGTAATTATCATAAAGCTTCCTAAATGAAAGCACATATATTAACATCAGTAACTGGACAGTTCAGGGGAAAGTGTCTTAAAAAAATAAATAAATAAGGTTTTATCTGGAATCCAAAGACAGCAGGAAGTGAATGAAATTGGTTGAGGCTGTGGGGATGTGGTCACGCTTTTCTGTGTAGATGAACAGATGGGCAGCAGAATTTGGCATGTGCTGGTTGGGACAGCTGGGACTCAGGGGAGCCATAGAAAGAAAATGATAAGAGTATGAGAAAATGAAGGCAGACTGAGGATTTCAGCAGAGGCTGAGTTGCAACACCAGTGTGCTCCAGCACAAATCTTGCAAGAAGTAGTCACTACCTCCTAGATTAGAGGCGAAGGTTACTTGCCAGGCTGAACCATACTATTCAACACACAGGAAAATTAAGTTAGAAAAACCCTAGTAGCCACTGCAGTGACAGATAATCTGAAGTCAGAAACAAACTAGCATGGCCACTTTTTATGCTGCCCACATTAATTATGCTCTTTTGTGAACACACACTATGGTTCTACCTTTAATTTCATGACATTTTTCCTTTTAAATTTTCACCTTTGTACTGAAAAATTAGAACCACAAAAATATGGCATTCTGGTGACACATGTATGGCTCACCAACAGGACAAGAGATTTTTTTTGACCAACACAGCTCTAAGCTGTGTGGTCAAATACCTGACAGCAATACTAGATTGTCTTTAATCCTACATATGGAGATTAAGCCCTCTCACAGTATTGTTCACAGGTAAGTGAATAAAAAAGTAATTCATGATTCTCAGTTTTTGACCCACAGACTGGAAAGTAACCAAGATGCTCTTTTCCTTCCAATTTGGCCCTTTTATCCCATCCTACTCTGTGTCTCTCCTGCTTCTTTCTCACCTTTGTCATGCTCATCTCATCCAGCTGTTCACAGCTGCCTGCCTCAAAAAAATTACCTCGGTCCCACACCATGACAGAGCAAAATTTAGCCTCAGCCTTTCAGCCAGCCCCTTCTGAGTCCCTCTCTCACTCTCCTGCTGTCACACGCCAAGTCACAGTCTTCTGCCCAGTTACACCCAGGTCCTGCCAGAGCTCCAGCCTGCCAGCAATGGCCAAGCTGTCTAAAGAGATACCATAGCTAAGGAAAGTGAAGTTTTCTGAACAGATCATGGCAGTAATTTATTTTATACATATTCTTGGCAACAAATCCATTGCTCACACACAATATGCTGCTGAGTTCCAGATCATTATTTTCCTAGCCACTCAGCACCAACACAACAGCTGCAGTTGGCCCAAAGAAATAGAGTGAGGTGAAGACACAAGCAGCAGCAGCAGTAAGAGCCCAGTTATTTGCCAAACATGATATTTTCGCAAAAGAACAAAACTGAAATAAGCAAAGGCAAGCTTCTTTGTTTATTATGAGAATTTGAAAAGTGATCCCAGTGACTTTAATTCACTCTTCCTTCAGATTCTGAGTCGAAAACTACTCCAGCTTTCAGGATTGCGCTCAAAGCAGAATAAGCAATCCCACATGCCAAAGAAGCAGATGAACAGGTAGGCATATAGATTCTATGGCTAAAGGAGAAAGATGGGAGGTTATCTTGACTCCTAGTGCAACAAAAGGCACAAAAACCCTTTATAAATCACCAAAACTTCTTGCTGAGGTGGAGAACACCCCACAGGCAAATCAGCCATAATGTAAATTTACTCAGTCACTTCAAGTAAAGAGGAATACACTGCATTTGCTGATGAGGTTTTTCCAGCTATGCTTTGGCCTCACTGTAAGTGGCTGAACTTGATTTTCAGTGTGAATTTGTCTATCTCACAATGTGTAAATTTGCAGCCTCTTGGTCATTTTTGCCTTTGTCTGAGCTGTTTGATCAAAATTTTCTGTCTGCATCGTTACCTACAGACCATCATTGAGCTTCATCTAACTTCCACTTGAGTTGCTCTCTCATTACAAAAACTCCCTTTACGGTCATATTTGTAATTGTTTCTAAACCCTTGTCATTTTTTCATCACCTTTTTGAAGTGTAGACAGGAGAACTGGGCACACATTTAGTGCCAGATACATATCACCAGCACTGTTTGAAGAGGGAATATGATCTCTTTATTCAGTGTTGTCTGTTTATACACCCAGCCATCATTCACTGGGCTCACTCAGCCATAGCACTGCACCGAAAGGTCATATTCAGTCATTCACCACAAGCTGGACTTCCCTTTTCAAGTTAGTGCTTCCCAGGCAATAGACTTCATCACACCAAGGTTACCTACCTACTTTCTTTGTCCTACTAGTGGATAGTATTATAGAATGCTTTTGGCTGCAGGGGACCTTTAAAGGTCATCTACTCCAATCCCCTTGCAATGGTCAGGGACATCCTGACCTACATCAGGTCGTGCAGAGCCCCGTCCGATCTGACCTTGAATGTTTTCAGGGATGGGGCTTCTACAATCTCTCTGGGCAACCTGTGCCAGTGTTTCACCACCCTCATCATAAAAAGTTTCTTCCTTGTACCTAGACTTAATCTACCCTCTTCCAGTTTAAAACCACTATCCCTTGTCCTGTGCCAAGAGGCCCTGATGAAAAGTTTGTTCCCATCTTTCTTACAGGTCCCCTTTAAGTACTGAAAGGCTGCAGAAAGGTCTCCCTGGAACCTTCTCCAGGTTGCAGAAGGGAACGACCATTTCCTCAGTTGGGACCGACCCCAACTCTCTCAGCCCTTCTCCATAGGATAGATGTTCCAGCCCTCTGTGGCCCTCCTCTGGAGGGCCCTCTGCTCCAACAGGTTCATGTCCTTCCTGTGCTCCTTTGAACTGCTGGCCACATTTCTTTGGATGCAGACCAGGATACAGTTGGCCTTCTGGGCTTGTTGTTGGCTCATGTCGAGCTTTTCATCCACCAGTATCCCCAAGTGTTCCTCTGCAGGGCTGCTCTCAATCCCATCATCCCCCACAGCTTGTATTGATACTGAGCGTTGCCCCAGGCCAGGTGCAGGACCTTGCACTCGGCCTTGTTGAACCTGAGGTTCACATAGGCCCAATCCTCAAGTGTGTCCAGGTCCCTCTAAATGGCATCCTCTTCCTCTGGCATGTCAACTGCACCACTCACCTTGGTGTCATCTGCAAACTCGCTGAGGATGCACTCAACCCTGCTGTCTATGTCATCACTGAAGATATTAAACAGCACTAGTGCCAGTACAGACCCCTGAGGGACACCACTTGTCACCAGTCTCCACCTCTATGCCATTGACCACCACCCTCTGGATGCAGCCATCCAACCAATTCATTATCTACTATATAACAGTCCATTAACTTCAAGCAGATGAAGAAACCTACTTTATGGCAATAGGGTACGAGTACCTTATATCAATCTCATGCAGAACTTCACAATAAGGGCACTCTGAAACTCCCCACTACGGTATGGCACTAACTATGGGATTTAACAAACTCGGCCAGTTGCTTTTCAGACCATATATTTTAGCTGTGTTTCCTGCGATCTAAAGGATATCCTTTTCACTCAACATAAAGCTCAGGAAGAATTCTTCAAGCTGCACCATTTGCTTCCTGACAGAGAGGGAAATTGGACATGAACCTAGAAGGAAGAAACCTAAGAGGTAAAGAGGAGTCTAGGAGAGATCCCAGGATGGGTTATTTCTAGATACAGAACACTACCTGATGGCTCAGCTATCTGCAGAGAAAAATAAACTGATCGCATTACACTCAGGCATGATCTTCATTGACTATGGGTTTTGTTTGTCATGGAAATTATCTTTATTCACCTGAGTTTTGGCCAACAACAGACAGAACATTTCTTACCACATAAGGAATTCCACTTCTATTGACATTCCAGCTGGGGACTGTGGAATTTCACTCAAAAGAGCTCACCACAAAGGGCATGCTCTGTCAAAACAGGAGTAAAAACATAAAGAAACTACCCTCCAAATACCCTATTGAACCTTAGTGTAAGGTGATGCCGTTCATCTGAAGATAATGTGTTACTGGCTGATGTTAAGGCCAGCATCAGGTTTGATTGTCCATTATCAGCATATCTGAACAGGCGTGTAGGCTCTGGATGAAAAAATATTGGAATTCTGCAATTCATGTTCTATAATTTCTGCCAACATGCTGTAGAAAAACAATTTTATTTCATTCAGCTACAGACATTTTAAGGGGAAAATATAAAGGAAAAAAAAAAAAGTCAGGTCTCTAGAGATTGAAATCAGCAATTCCAGGAATGGAGAATCAGTATCTCAGACTTTATTGGACCAGAGAGAAGGGGCTCAAATTTGCACAAATTTTATGCAAAAGGACATAAACTCAGGGGACTCTGTGCTTCTGACACTCTCAGTAGGGGCTGAAGACTGTTTCTGTCTGAAGCCCACACTGATTTACAATGCTCAGCATCCTATTGAGACAGAAACATATGTTATTCCTATTATCTTGCATTCTTCCATTCACCTGCGGAGTATCAACTCCAAAACCATATAGTCCAGCGCTAGGAAAGGTGGCAATCCCTGAGAGTTGTAATTATATTAATCTAACAGTGCAAAGGACTCTTTGCTGCAGACGCTTTTTTGGGGGGCCAGAACTGTGGATTTGAGTTTTACCCATGTAAAGTCCAATTACCTGAACTTCTCTCAAAATGCCATGCTGCTGGTTGTATGAGAACCATGCCACGCATGGAGTCTTTTTAACTAGAAAACTGACAACACTCTTGATGAACCACTGAAGCCATTTTAGCTACGAGACAAGAGAATTGCACTGTGTTTACTGCTGCTGTTCTAAAAATAAGTTAGATCGTGCTCTGAATTTGAAATTAGGAAATGAAGAAACAAGTTTTCTCTCTTCATATTTCTCCTGTTAACAGAATTCCACTTCAAAGAAACAGTCAGATATTTGGTGGGCCAGAATGGGAATCAAAGTGACTCCCATTGACTCCAAGTCAAATTAGCACATATGGCACATGTCTGGTGCAGGTGAAACCAAGGTTCAAGTTCCTGCTCCAGTTAATCACTGAAGGTGACATTTACCAGGTGAACTGCTGGATTTCCAGAAAAGACCCAACAGCTCTCTGACCTGAGTTCTCACTAGGAATATATGATCAGAGAGTATGGGGAGTTTAAACAGAGTTCCCCACAATGTGTTTGAATCACTTTGCCTACAGGTCTTCTGGAGAAGGTGAAGATGCACCTTTCTTGTTTGTAGAATAAGTCTCTTTTGGAGATCGGTTCTCAAATGAGTGCTTCTTTTAACCTAGTCTAATGCTTCCCAAACTGAAAGAATAGCATCTGTTTTCTATTGAGAAGAGAAAGAGAAGAAAGAAAAGAGAAGGGATAATGCTCTTGACTGCTTTTCACACAAAATGAGACCAATAGCCAAGGAAAAAAATTCAATGAACACACACTACTCGTGTTCCCTAGAAACAGGTTGAATCTTGCAGGCAAAGCTCCTCTGTGAGCTCCTGCAAGCTCAAGAGCTCACATATGCTCTAGACAGTGGTCAATTTAGATAGAAAAATCTATTTCCTGGTAGAAAACATTGGGTTTTTCTCACATGGGCTAGTGTAAGCAGAATTCAGGCCCATAGGAAAGATACTTACAGAGCATTTTGTACAGAGAAAAAAACCCAACATCTAAACAATGAGCCAAATTTCTAACTATTCCTACAGCATTTTCCATTTAATAGCTGTCAGGGCCCTGAGTGTTCTAACAGACCTTAGCTGCACTGACCAACTTTATCTCTGGATCTCTCACACACACCCTGCCCACAGGCCCAGGAGTTCCCTGAAAGTTCAGCCCTCGCTTGAGCTTTGTTGTAGGACTACTGCTCTCCAGAGCAGCCACAGCCTTGCCTGTGCCTGAACCTCACTGCTTTTGACATTAATCATGGACCTGTCTTGTCACTATAGACCTTCCCCACAATCACTGGACTCTGTCTGACCCTGATTACCCTTACCAGCCCGACTTAAGGATTGACTTCCTGGCTCAACCTTGTACTTGCATCATCACCACAAGCTTCTCTAATGTTCTGGACTCTTGGTTAAACCTGGCCCTGATCTGTTCTGCTCATGTCATATGGGTATGGTGGAACTAGACCTTGCCTGGTAAAGCTGTTGCCCTGCCACGCATGTTACCGTCTTCATCTCCCAGGTCCCCATCCGTTATGGAGCATCTAGCCCTCACTGCTCCCTGGCAATACTCAGCTATTAAGGAGAGAAATCCTTAAAGATGTGCTTCCAAAATCTTAGGTAGACTAATCCAACTGCCCCTACGCATACCGTTGAAAGACTATTGTAATGGCAGATATTTACTACAACTCCCACCTTGACCTTCATCTCTCAATCAGGAATTTGCAGTCTAGGCAATGGGAAATGCCAGCACAGCTCTTTGTCAGGACATTCTTTCTCTGTGGTAATAAACACTGTAATACCTAAATATCATTACTAGAGTCTAGCACCTCCCACCAACATGAACAGAGCATCCATGGCTTCTTATTGTTACAGGTGGTCTACAAAATCAGGAAGATGTATCTTAAATTCACTTTGTACTTTTGAAGGCCTTCTTCTTTAATACTAAAAAAAGTCAAACATCCCCTTTACAAAATTCACCCACACATAACATATTGACTGTCATCAGTACAAAGTTGCCTTGTGTTTGTGTAAATGCATTTACAATATAAATGAAAGGTAAGACTAGGGAACACTTATCAAATCTCCCCATTTTCATGTCTTACTTCTGTTCCAGACAAGTATTTCAAATGATGCCTCATCCTCACTGCCTGAGGTGGCCTTGTTTTGGGAACCAGTAGCCTAGAACTAGCATAAAGTCTGATTTATGTTTTCCATACACATGATCAACCCAGAACAGACTCCAAACAAAGCTGTAACATTTCTAGTCCATAAGGAAAAATATTTTGTAATTCTGAAAAGTCTTTCAAAGGCAAAAGAGTCTGGTCTACAGGGAGTGGATGTACTAAAACTCACCATGCCCATATAATACTGGAGACACATAAAAATCTATATCTTCATTGTGTGTAGACCTTGTGTTGATCAAAGCAATATTTCTTCAAATCCTGAAAGCACCAGAACTGTGATGGCCCCTGTGAGTCCATGACTGCAGAGAAGAATGCACTAAAAAGCTGAATGTGAAAAACGAATCATGTGAATATGAACAACCTGAACAGAAAAACTACTTCAGGTAGTTCCTCATGGCAGGAACTTCTGAATTTTACTCTTTCTTAGAATGGTGTCTGTGATACAGATAAACCTTCCCCCTTAAGTGGAGACTCTAGACAAGTAAAGGTGCACAAAGAAACCATGAGACGGCAAAAAGGCCACTGGTTATTTTCAAGCTTTATGAAATATGATGAGGAAAAGCTTTCCTGAAGTAAATGAAAGAGAAGGTAACTTTGCCTATAGTCCCTCAGATACAGGGAGATTAGATATGAACAGGAACTCCTGAGATATCCACAACTGCTAAATAAATGTATGAATTAAAGTGTCCCAAATATGCACCAGAGCCTGTCCTGAGTGCATCACCATGCTCTGCAGCCTCTTCCCTCCCTATCCAAGGGGCTTGGCCACCTGGATCAAGACCAGCTTTGAAAAGGCACAGCTGTGTAACTTGGATAAGATGACATAGGAAGAGTTGTAAAACGCCTTGTCAGAGGCCTCCCACCTTTGCTCAGGAACTGCACTGTGGCTTAAGGCTTCACCTTTGGTCGCTGCCTGTGATTGGACTCATACCTCATCATTCTTGATGCTTATGAAATACTTAATTTGCTTCTCAATCCTGGTAGGATGGTCTATAACAGACTCCCACCATGATATCAGCCTTGTTGGCCTTCCCCCTGATTCTTACCCATAAAAACTCAAACCTGTCATCACCATCATTAAGGTCAAGACAATCAAAACACCTCCTAACGTACAGGTCCACTCCACTGCCTCTCCCTCCTGGCCTATCCCTTCTGTAGAGTTTATAGCCATCCAGCACAGCACTCCAGTTGTGCAGATGCCACTTCCATGAAGAAGGTAGATAAATACTGGAATTAGGTTTTAAGTCTCAAAGCTTTTCTTAAAATGTAGAGTACTAAGAAGCTCACACACAAAGTTAAAGAGACATGGGAACCAGGAACTTGCCACAACGATGCCAGTAAAAATACTGTGGGGCTTGGATTAGGAGTATGACACAGAACCATCCCATGAAGCTGGAAATGCTGAGGCATACATGGAGTTTAAATCTTTTTTTTCATGCCAATCAGTGGTAGGTTTTATCTTTTTGAGGCTTTCTAAGTGTTAGAGACTTTGGATTCTTACTTCAGAATACTACATCTTGACAATCAGCTGCAGTTACCTCTCTCTTCAAAGGACTTGCGTGTAATGGCAAAAAGACTGAATGCTACAGTACAGGGACCAGGCTACTCCTTCTGCAAAGTTCACCTTTTGACTCCAGCCACAAACAGATGTAGATGGAGACAGTCAACCGACAGATGAGTGCAGGTACTTCATACTAAACCCAACGATTCATATGAATTTTGGATCACTCAGCTTTGCCTCTGTGACTGACACCAATCAAATGGTAATATTACGTCAGAAACTAATTAACTTCTTTCTGTAGACAAAATACAAATAAAGTTAAGATCTTCTGGAATGAGTTTGCTGGTTCAATGGCAGAAAATTGGTACAAGGGCTGTTGAGAAAAACTTGAAGTATTCTCATATCTGAATACATTTACCAGTGCAGGATTAATAGAAGCTAGATTGAAAAAAAAATAAATAAATCAAAACTCCTCACAGTTCTGAGAAGAGATAAATCCACACAACTTTATTTAGAGGTCAAGTCTATTAAGTAAATTAAAAAAGATACACTCACACTGTGTGCGTGCTCAACTACTGCAGCTCATTTTTATTACTTAAAGTCCTTTATCAAATTTCTGAGCATTCCCCTTTAGCATGAAAGAACAATAGATAAGTTTTCACACTTCTTGTTCAAGAACATCCTGAATACATTTCACTTCTTTGTTCAAAGCTTGACTTCACATCACCTCTTCTGCCCTCCTGCCAGCATCTGGTAAGTGCTTTTTTGAATAAGAAGTAAACAGAAAGATTTGGCTTGGATGGGCTAAGTGAGCTAATGGATGGGTTGTTTTTCTCCAGAAACTGATCAGAACAATCCTCTGCCTTTTTCTGAATATAAAACAATGCAACAAAACACCCTGGAGATGATGATTGCCACAGTGAAATCAAAATCTGATTGAACAAGGCCCAGATTTCTATATACCTGCAGCTAAGTAATGGAGTTATTAGTATATATGTTTTGGGTGCTGTTCAGGAAGAGAAAGGAACCCAGAAGAACTGAGCATGTCTACTTACATAATTAGAAGTCAGATACCATTAGATGAAGGAGTACATACTGTTCTGGAGAAGCTGTTTTTTT
Organism: Chloroceryle amazona; assembly: GCA_027560015.1. Lineage (NCBI taxonomy): Eukaryota > Metazoa > Chordata > Aves > Coraciiformes > Cerylidae > Chloroceryle > Chloroceryle amazona. The sequence goes on from JANHFX010023932.1 coordinate 59,354, forward strand.
CAAGGCAGAAATTCCCCTGAAGCTTTCTTCTATCCTGACAGGCTCTGCCTCACTACTCTTTGTCCGGATGCCGATGTTTACCAGGTGATGCAAACAGGGAGATGATGCTATTTGCATATGAGGTAAAAAGATGCAGAGGTGAGACTTGCACATCCTTCTTACAGATAGCTCCGTGTGTGCTGTTTCAGTATGGTTCAGTTGCATCAAACATGGCATCAGCAGAGAGAGCAAAAACCTAGGGGGATGAAGGAAGAGTCACAGACTGCAGTTTAAGGGCACCAAGCAGAGGTCAAACCTTTCTGGAGTCACTTCAATATAAACTTCTTTCACCTTGCTTTTGTCAATAGTACAGCACCTGCTTTATAGGTACTTCATGAGCATACAGTCACCTTCACCATTATCCCATGTACAAAACATTCATAAAAAAGCATAAGCCATGTCTGGGTATCTTGCTTGGCTCCAAAATGATGCCGTACTTGTGTGGACTTCGTTTCAATTCAGGAGTATTCTGGGGTCTGGGACTGTTTTCATTTTGTGTCTTGTTCAACTCAGAGCACAGTGAGACTGCTTAACACATAATAAAATAAAAAATAACCCTAAATGAAAAGGAAGCCTTGAACTATAGAAAGAATAAAAGCATTTTCAAAGGTGTCCTGACAATGTTTTACAGGTTTCAAGCATCAGTTTGATGGCTTATGACCAAGGTCTGCTCTTTCAGACTTGGCATCTCTCACCCCAACACTTTGAAGTGCATCTGAGCTCAAGCAAAAGTTTTGTTTGTTTGCTGTTAGTGCTTGTGGTCACAACAGCAGCATCTCCTTTCTGAGGACAAGAGCCCTTTGTCTTGCAGCACATTCTGCTGCAGTAAGCACAGGGGTGAGAGCGCACCTCACCTTTTATCCCAATTTCACACATCGGCTTCACAGCATTAATAAATTGGTTTCGTTTGCCACACATTTGGCAGGAGAATTTTCTAATAACATTTTTATCCCCTTTGAGAACATGAATCACTCACACGCTGAGTATAAAATTACTTCCCTCCCTCTCCTTATTAAAGGCACCGCACGTTAGCAGGGGTCAGGCACTCAGCCTTGCCAGTGGCAAAGTCAAAAACAAGGGCACGGCTGGGAGGCACGGTTGTAAAGCTCACTGCTTTTCTTTCTTACTGATGGAGGATAACCTATTTAGCACTCAGAATATACGTTTTTCTCCAGCTGTCAATCCTACCTGGTTGGGGTACAGATTGAGAAAACGTGTGAGATTTATCGCGCCACTCGCACGGCCGTTCCAAACAAGAAATAAATAAAACGTGCTCACCAGATGTCCGCCGCTGCCACC
>JANHFX010023933.1:2621-14141 GCA_027560015.1 Chloroceryle amazona
TGAGAATGAAAATTTTTATTCCTGGTTCATTGTGAAAGCTTTAAGACCCTAACAAATTAATTTTTAGCTTGTTGGCTAGATTAAAGTAATATAAACAAAAAAGACAAAAAACCCCCCCCCCCCCCAATCTAAATGATGAAAGATAAAGGATGAAGTCCATGAATCAAGAATTGATTCAGCAATCTTAGTTTATTGTGATCAAAAAGTGACAAATAGAATTTTTGCCAAAAAATGAAGAAAGAGTCATTTTCATATTGTGTACAGACATCACATTTGTGGCTTTTTACAAACATCTGTAATAGTGTTTGCAATAAGCATAAATTCCAAGGGCTTCCATCCTCATGCAGTATTCTGTGAGACAAGTACAAAAACCAGTTTGAAATAGAAAATGCTCAATCTAATTTTTTTCCCCAGGGTTTCTCCACTGTTTGATTAGAGAATGGCTGCATTCAAATGAATTACCATTCTGTCAGCAGCAGTCACAGACTTATACTTTCACGGCATGATAAATTAAGTTTACACAGCTTATGTTGTGTGAGGACAGAGTCTAGTGATTCAGTGACATGCATGTGATTTTTAAGTGTCTGATTTGGTTAATCATTATATAGTCTTAAGGTTTCGAGAATTCTGTGCAAACATGAAAACCAAATGGGCAAGATCCTTGGCTGGTGTAAGTTACCCTAGTAGCAAGGGAGCAAGGGAAAATATACTAACTTCTACCACTAATGATGTGGCTGGTGGAATTATTTTTTTCACTTATATATATTAAAATACAGATTCCTGTTTAAAATTAATCCAGTGTTTAAACAAGTCTATTTGTTGACATAGTCATATACACTTTCCCCTTAAAGTGTTACTTTGCAAGCAGTACACATGCCAACAAATTGGATGGATAATTTTATTTTTTTAACACAAACTGTTTATCCATTCTACAATTTGATGGATCAATTAATTTAGTGATATTTACAGAATGTCTGTATCACAATGAAGGAATCTACAAGGCTGGTACTCATATTTTTTTAGGGAAATATAAACGATGACTTGTTCACAGTCTAAAAATGTCTAGAAAAGAAGATAGCCCTGACAATAGAAAGCTCTTCCTTTGTATGGGTAAAGAACACAATCAGAAATTAGAACACTGACATCAGAAAAAATTACATGGGAAATATGATGAAGTATTTTAGTAAAATGCTAGGGCATATTCTTCATTCTCCATTTCATCCAATTTATTTCAAAGTTAGATGTGTTTCTAAACATTTTGATATGACTCAAAGTAACCATGGCTTGACAGCTGCTGGTCTTTTGTCCTAGGAAAAATTCCAGACTGGATGATCCTGATATTTCCTCCTAGTGTTAAAATGCAACAAACAGTTGCATTTGGAGTTGAAGAAAAAAAAAAAGAGAAGGAAATTCCTCATGCTTTAGGTCATGAGCTAAACTTAACTATGGTAGTCAGTAGAAATAACTTTGAACTAATAGATCACCTCTAGGTAATCTGCAGTACTTATCCATGGAATTTCTCACAGGTGGAGTAAAAGGACTTGACTAGACTAGTAACATCTTTTTCCTTAATTGTACAGTACTGGCACCCAGCTTGCAGTCAGTCTCAGTGGTCCAATCTGCCTGTGATCTCTAGGTCATAAACCCATTGTTTCCGTGCCCTTCACTTTATGAAACTACACATTTATTGACTGAGGGAATAAAACCATGTAGTTTGCTCTATCTGTATGTTTATCTTAATATGAGATCTACCCTCAGGCAAATATTCTAAGTCTCCAAATACCATCTCCAGCTATATAAATATCTCTTCCATAGAAAACCATCAGTTTTTTCAGACACTTAATATCATAGATAAGTGTAATAGAGAAACACTGACAGGAAATTTATCCAAGGAATGCTACTTTTCTTCTTGGGTGCAAGACATGACTGTATATCAGTGAGCACTTCCTACGAATGACCCACTACAAATAAAATCTACAGATTTTTTAATCCCTTCTCCATTAATCTGAAGGATTAGGGACCCTAAAACTGTCATAAAAGTACCCTAATTAAATGTACCATAACCATAGCCTTCCTTTTTATTCCATGACTAACATTTTGAGACAAATTACTGGGTTTGTTTATTTTGTTCTGTTTTTCATCTATATCAAGCAGAAAAGTAGAATCATGATTAAAAGCAAAGTGGATATTTCGTCTTTCAGAACAAGTTTACATGTAAAGGAAACCAGGAAAAATATGTGTATTCACAAGGTATTTCCTTTCATAGTCTTGTTTATATTTAGGTCTTGAATAGTTCTTATATATGCACTTCTGAACTGGCTTATGATGAAGTTATCAACTCACACCTTCTTCTACCAAGTTCCTAGAGAGCCTAAATAAGTCTAGTTTGAGCACTGGAACTGTTCTCTATCCGTTTAGGTTGTACCCTTTTCTGAAAGAAAAATACCTAACTGCTGGGTTTGGAGTTTGCGCCTTTCTTGTGTTTACACAGGACAAAGAATCTTGAGATGAATATAGATGCAAAGAAATAAATGAGCATCTCAAATGAAAGCAATCAAGATGTCAATGTTGCCTTTCTATCAATAAAAATGTACTAAATGTAATGAAACATTAGTTATCCACACAGGAGTCCCATATAAGACTTTACTCTTTTCAGTCAGCAGGCAAATTCGCTCTCCCCAGAATCACTACGTCCTTGTCCTCCACGAGCCCTTCTATATTTTGTCTATTTCTGTCATATTTTTTCTATTCATCTTCATAGACAATGCTACCTTCCTTCCCCTTCTTCTTTTCTGCTCTTACTTTCATGTTCACTTCTTGTCTCTAACAAATTGAGAATTAATTCTGGAAAACCCGTTCAAAATAATGGAGAGCTAATCTCTGTTTTGACACCTGCAGAATAAAGATTCTTTCCAGTCATTACAATTGTTTTCTTGTTTCCTTATTCTCCATCTGTCCTGGACATTTAGCAGCTGACCTAGGATATATTTAATTTAATTACTCTTTTGTTAAAATCTGTAGGGCTTACACTTAAAGCAAAAGCAGTATTAAAGCATTAAATAGCAGGATAGCCTTGTGGAACAGATACAGAAGTAATCAAATATTTAAATAAATATATTGCTGACTTAGCTCCATAGTTTTCAAATCCCCAGATTGCTTAGGCCATAAAAAATTTAAAAAAAATATAATAAATCATATTGTTTAAGGAAGTATTTGTTCTCCTACAGGGTAGCTCAGCAACTCATAGTAACTTCAACATATTTCTCACTGTAGTAGGAAGAGACACTCTGTGCCAGATATTACATTTAAATATATTGATCTTTTGACATATGGTTTAAAAAAGAGAAGAAGAAATTCCAGGAGATCCAATGAAAAATATCTTAATATTAGATTTTGTAGTGGTTTTGCATAGATCAACTGACAACACTAAACCAGAACTTTACAGATATATTAGTGCTTGACCTACTCATTTATCATATAAGTCTCAGACAAGATTCATTCATTTATTGTTGAGGAAGGTCACAGAAGACTTTCAAATGACTTCTCTCTCCCTAAATTACTGCAATGAAACTCTAAAATGAACATGTGAAGAATCTTATATGATTTTCAGTGGCATACGTTTTGAATAACTGATCCTTTCACATCAAACACAGACTACCAGATGCTTAAGCTGTAACTGGACAAGTCTGTCCCAGGCTATCCCATCCATTGTCTTTCTGATAAAATGAGGCAGAAAGTCGTTCTGCTGTACCTTTTAAGACTTCCAAAAGATAAAGAATTTGGGTGTTCAGTACTTAAAAGGTTCTGTAAGAAGCTGTGGGACATAGCAGATGATGTAGTCATTACTGTAAGGAAACAAGGTCTCTTAAACCTAGGACATACTGCTTTGTGGTGTCTGTTCACGTGAATCTTGCACCAGTCATTAGAAACCAGAGATGATCTCCCTGAGAAATGTGATGCTCCTAAGGAAAGAACATGCCTAGGGATTATCTCAGTAGCCATATATATGCATTTGGACATATGTGTGTATACTGACTGTATATTTGGAAGGCTAGATATTACTACCTTTTTTTTTGTGCAATCTCTAAACAATCTTGTGCTGAGCTGATACTCCTTGGACAAGCTAGGACAACACTACCATGTGAAAAAGAGATAACATCTCCTTTTGAATTCTAATGGTTTTGTATTTAAACGTTTCATAGTCTTCTTAAAATCATGACTCATATTTCTTGCGTAACTTTTATATCACCTTCTCAAATATTTGTGTTTAAAGTTGCAAGTTTTCATGCTTATCCTCTTGAGAGCATTGGTTATCTTACCTAGGATATGCACAATTGCTTTTGCAGTTTTGGTCATGAGAAGAGTAAAATATTAATGCCACTTTTCTCATGGAGCATCTAATAACATTTACCCTTATGAGTCACTACTTCAGGAAAACTGAACAGGGAGGAGAAGATCAACAATAAAAGGCAAATATTCTTATTGGAACTGTCCACTCTATCTGAATTTAGGAAGCTCCATTTGTCGTCATATGAATGCTCTTTCCTCCTCTGCCTCCTCCACTGATTGGACACTACGTGTCTGTTCAATGGCACAGACAACATAGAAGGAATTGTAAGAAATGTGAATGAAAAGGCAAAAATGTGAAATGAAAGCTTGAGTGTACATATTAGTAAGTATTTTCTAATTAATATCAGTAGGTATGCAGGGCAATTCTATCTTGTTAGGCATAAGTTAGCTAATAGTTATGGTTTAAATGAAGAATATGTGGTTTTAAAAGGAGAGAAAATAATGTGCCTTTTTTCACAGCTGGAGCTCTAAAACCATCAGTACAGAAGGGAGACTTAAAGAAGAGTTACAGAGAAATTATTATTATTAAGAACTTTTTAGCTATTTATCACCTTTCTTATTTAGTGTTGCCATATTTATGGATGGATGGGTATGCATTTATGACAGATGCATGTAGCATATCAACTGTTTTCACAGTGTATTTATAAAATACTTCTAATGGCTTATAATGGAATATTTTGCTTTTTGATAAAAAGAATAATCCATCAATGCAACAGGGAGAATGGAAATGAGGGAAAACATTTGTTCAGAAAGCTTTTAAATGATGCTGTTTGTTCATGTTAGCATTTTTTTTTTCCTAATGCTATGTCTGCTCTTCTTCCAGGAGGACCAAATCAAGCAATTACATAGCAAAAAGGAAAATGTTGCCTCACAGTTCACATATTATCAGGAGAACTCTTAGAGGATGATTTGAAAAATTGCTGAGCTCATGTAGCAGCAACTGAAGTCTACAATGCTGTACCTTGAACTCATGACAAGCTGTAATATAGTAAAGATTCTAAAAACGTGTATTGTCAGTATATCAAATAAGACATCCCCAATTAGAAACTTCTGGCCTTTCTCTGCTTCAGCAACCCATTTGTAAGATGAGGAATATAGCCAAATATTTTACAGGAATATTGTGAAAATACATGCACTATTTTCTGAGGCATACTTAGTTATCATAGTGTCAGGTACTATAATTCTGTACAAGATAATCAATAATTCAGTGTACAGGACAAGTTCTTAAATAACATGCAGAAACTGTGGTGATTAACAGAATGCAGCACAACTTCCAACTGATGTGCATCCACCCACTCAGAAGGCAGAAGATGAGGGAAAATAATCTGAGGACAGTTTTTTGCATATATACCACTTGAAGTTTCATAGATAGCTTTAAACTCTTAAAACAATTTTGCAGTAACTAATGCAATAATAACATTGAGGGAAAACTGAAGGACAGAACAAAGGGATCATACAAAATGTATGATCAGCAGAAACAGATTAAAAAACAAGAAAGAAAAGCTGGATGATACTCTGTGTTTAATAAGCCAGACTGCACTCAATAAAAATAATCATGAACCCTACAGAGTTTTCTATACATTATTCTAAAAGCATTATAAAATGGAGTCCAGAATGTAGCTCTTTAAAATACCAATAATACACTATTTTAAGCAAGTTTTTGTGCCAGGGTCTCCTCACCAGTAAAAAGTGATATTCACTTTGGTACAGGTCTGTGTATTCATTATTTATTAAAATGGTGTGGGAGCAAAACTTTAAAATTAAATAGATAAAACAGTCCACCCATGGCTACTTGGCTTATGAAAATACCAGAACAAAACCAAAACAGTTTCTTTTTCTCAGAAGTGCAGAGGCAAGTGAGCCAGATGACACCTGGACATCTTTAACTTGCAATTTTGGAATAATTCTTCTAAACAAGATTCAAATATTTGCCCCTGGAGTCCCAAGAATATTATCATCATGTCAGCATGACACCAAATTTGTTAATATTTCACTCTTAAAGAACTACGAAAACATTATTTGATATTAATAAATGTACATGGTATTATTATACATATGCCCCATGGTACAGTATCTGCCTTTTAATTTTGTTTGGAAGCGATCTGCCCTGTGGACAGATGTGACTATCAAATTCAATGCCTGCAGCACATTTGCTGACCTTCAGCAAGCTCTGACTTTTTTATGTAGCAACATTATTTTGGTTTATTATTTTACCCAAAGAGAGCAGTCTGCGATCAGCAAAGAGATGCTTTTATCTTAATCATTGATCTCATATTCATAAATATTCAGATTTTCAGTCTCTCAGGAGCACCATTCACTATTTCTTGGTATCAACAAAAAAACAATGAAATAATTTCATCCAAAACTCAATACACTCAAGTTGATAGTTTGTGTTCTCCAAATTTGTGCTACTATGATGCTGTCTGATTAACCAACAAGAGTGTGATTTCTGGTACTGTTTGGAGGCCATTCTTTGCTAGCCAGTAAAAAGATGAAAGGTCTGATAGTTAGTCTATTCCTGCACCCCATTCCCTTAGTTACCTGTTTTCTAGGAACTGTTAAGACAACCAAAATAGCTACAAATATCTCACCCTTCACCAAATTATGTTATTATTAACAAAATTTGTTATACAGTTTGCATAGAGTTGATGCTCCTGCTTATGTGTGAAACAAAATCTGAGTGCTAATGACCTTCTACAACAGAAAAAAATGCATAAATGTTCTTAAAATAGAGAAATTTTCACTTAGGATAACTGATACACAACATTTTAAGTGCAAATAAGATATGTGAAATAGTGCTTTGCATATCTAATATTGTAATATAAATAATCATCACGATAACATTTGAAACCTGTAAAGAAATTACAGATTTTTTTAGATTCATTATATCTCTTGGGTGTAACAGACAGGGATGGAAGTAAAACCATTTTACAGATGAAAAAAAGGAGCGCAATGTAGGTTATCATTTACCTATAGTGACACAGCTGATGGTTGCTTACATTGGGAACTATAAAAGTCTTAATGGTATGGTCCCTTTTATGGATAAAACCTTCTATATATTGCTTTTCCTAATTCATAAATACAGCACATGAAAATAAATTATAATATTGCAAAATAAACACAGCAAGAAAGGAAGCAAATATAAATGCTTGATTCGTGCATAGTGCAGATTTTATACAATTTCATTATCATATAAATAGCTCACATATATAATCTTTCGTGCGTTAATTCTGATAAATGTTACAGTAAAAATTAAGATTAATTGATGTTGCTTTGAAAGATTTGCTAGGAGTTATGTCTGCAGTACTTTTTAGCCTAGTTACATTATGTTCTGAAAAGTTTCAGTATTCTATTAGTGATTTACGATATCTGCTTACTCGTATTTTTATAGACTGCTAAACTGTGTAAAATTGCTTTTTTCATTCTTAACTTTTGATGCTTAGAATTCTTCTTTTTTTTTTTTTTAAGCCTGAGTCTTCAGAATATACAGAGTTCTGCTAGAAGACTGAATTGCTAAGTGTTTTAGAAATTAATACATGATAGCTGAGAAAAAGGATTAAATCTGCATAAACCTAAAAGTGTTCACAGCTAAAATAGAAATTGAAGGGCAAACATTATTTGTTGTCATTGAAGGACACTAAGTTTTCTCACAGTCACAAAGGTATCTAGGGATATATTAATTCTTCCCTTGGATCTTACACATACAGAAATTCTGCATACCCTTCTGTGTAGGAAGAGAGACGAATAAGGCTGCTGAGAGCAGGAAACAACTTTATCTGGCATATTTAATGCGATACACAGTGAAACACTAGGAATCTGATTTTTTTTTTTTAGTGGCTTACACCTGGTGCAGACATCTTTGTCTTTAAAAACTGAATGAAAAATGGATTTAAAATATAACCACAGCGGAATGTCAGCATTTTATACTCACTTTGCATAGATTTACAAAACTACCTGTTATATATGATAAACTATGAAAAGCACATTTCAGTATGAGAGCCTCTCATTTCACGGCTCTACCAAACATAACCTTTCATCTCAGAACCCATAAAATGCTTTGTGTCACACTACTGCATCCTGAAAATCCATGACACAAACTGCATTTTTCTGTATCTCCAATTTCCATTGGTGGATTGTATCAGAATCTTGTATCTTACTGTCTTTCAGCTGCAGTTCAACATTTGCAAATTTTCACAACTGGAATTAAATTAACTTAAATCTCCCCTCCCCCGCTTTTACCCTTTCTTCCCCTGCATACTGCCAATTTTCCTTTGAAAGTCATCCACACAGTTACGTTAGAGTACTACAGGAAAACCAGATTTTCTTGTAGTGCATTAACTACTTTGCTGTTTTGGTACTCTGTCCAGAATAAATGCGCGTAGTGGATCTTCAATCCGTAGTACCAGGCTTAAAAATGCTCAGCTATGAAATTCCCCACAAAACTTAATAAAATATGAAAAGCATTTATCCTATTTTCAGTGAATAAATGCCATGTCCCAAAGTTAGTGTCATACTTTAAAATTACACAATATCATATTAATGAATAGGATTATTCTTTGTTGCTACTTTGCAACTTAGAATTCTATAACGCATATCATGAAAGTGTTCCTCTGGGACAAAAGAGCAATAAATCTTTAATAAACTATGAACAACATTTCAGTCTGAGTGACAAACACTTTCCTAGAAAAGTATTACTGGATATATTATATTAAAAATAAACAAATCAGGAGCTATTATTAAAATTTTTCCTCTTTTTCCATCTCATATTTGAGTTTGCTTGGAATTAAACACCAGTAAATCTTTAATGAGTTATGAATGAATATACCAATCACTTGAGAGTTATTGACACATCAATATCCATAGAACAGTATCTTATTAAACTATTGCAGTTCCTTCCTTGATAGGCATTACGTATTCAGTATTAATAATGCATGAGCATTTTTAATTCATTTCTGTTGTTACACTTTGTCCTTACTCCTGCAGTAACATTATTAAAACCGATTTTATAAATAACATTTTCTTGAGATACATATGTTAAGTGTGACTGGTACTGAAGAGTTGTACATGCAGCTGAGTTTAAAATTCCTAATTTATTACTGATAAATAATACATGGCTTAACAAACAGAATGGTATTATACTTAAACTGTTCTTTCTACCAGACTGACCTAGAAGAAAGAGAAAACCCTGCCTTTTACAAGTCTGACCTGTATTTGTATATTACTAACTTGCAAAGATCAGAGAGCTATGCAGATGTGAATGCTGAACTTTTCACTTTTACATCTGGCTTCTGAGGTTCTCACTGCAGTGCCACCTGTATCTTTCTTACACTTCTACATGGCAATTGCTGTTATACTGAAGTCATGGTCCTAATTTGTTTCAGAGTACATCATCCTTTTGCACCTTGAGTACTGTGCCCAGCTTTTGGGCACCACAGCAGAAGAAGGACATTGAGGTGCTGGAGCGGGTCCAAAGAAGGGCAACAAAGCTGGTGAGAGGTCTGGAAAGCATGCCTTGTGAGGAGAGGCTGAGGGAACTAGAGAAGAGGAGACTGAGAGACCTTATTGCTCTCTACAGCTACCTAAAAGGAGGTTGCAGTGAGGCTCACGTTGGTCTCTTCCCCCAAATTACTAATGATAAAACAGAGAAAATGGCCTCAATTTGAATCAGGGGAGGTTTAGAACAGATATTAGGAAGAAATTCTTGACTGAGAGAGTGGTTAGGCACTGGCACAGGCTGCCCAAGGAGGTAGTGAGTCATCACCCCTGAAGGTGTTTAAAAAATGAGTGGACATATCTCTTGAGGCTGTGGTCTAATGGATAGAGAGATGTTAGGATGAAGGTTGGACTTGATGATCCTAGAGGTCCTTTCCAACCCTAATGATTCTATGATCCCTCTAAACACAGGGAAAACTCCATTCCCTTTGTCTTCTATCTCCACTTGACACAGTGCCACTTACAATTGTTTTCTACCAGACCAAAACACAGAACTGTTCTGCAGTTATATTGCCATGTTGTCCTCCCAAGTCATTTGGGTGAACACATAAAGCAGCACTGGTTAGAAATGAGACAGAGAGAGAACTGTATTTTCTAAAAGGAGATTTAAACCACTTGGCAGAATTTAAGGTTCTGCAAAATGAGGGAAGAGCTGCCTCTATATCCTGCACTGTTTGACTGCACCCATGCCCAGGTATTTTCTTCTTAATCACTTGAAGATTTTACTTCATGAATGTCAAATCACTTTACAGTTACAAATGAATGATTTCTTGTGACATCCGTACCTAACCAAGTAAAAGGTAAGCATAATTTTCTGAAATCACTGATACAGACACTGAAACTCATGCTGTGATCAGCTTGTATAATCCCTGGGAGTCTCTGGCACGTCTGGATTTTAAAAGACATTGCTATGCTTTTTCCAAAAGTCACCTTGTATTTCATCATTCTATAGATGATTTACCATCCTTTTACTAATGTATTTTATATAGAACATCATTATTAAATGTCATCATGCTATCATTGATAATGACTTTAATAATGATGACATTTAGGTGTTCATGTGGAGTCCTGTCAACAGCTGGTTCCCTACAGAGGTCCAAACTTTGGACAGATGACAGAAGAACTTTGTGAAAGGTAGTAGACAATCAGGTACAACAGAAAGGGTTGTGATCCATGGCTAGAAATCCAGTTGGAGGCTAGTAACCTGTGGTACACCCCAGGCATTCATACTGGGGTCATCACTGTTTAACATTTTCATTAATGGCATCGGTGATGGGACCAAATGTGCTCTCAGCAAGTTTGCAGAGGTTATAAAATTGGGACAAGTGGTTGATACACCAGATTTTTGCTGCCTTTCAGAGAGACCTCAACACGCTAATGAAATGGGCTATCAAGAACCTCGTGAGATACAACAGGAAATGCCAAGTCTGCATCTCTGGAGGAGTAATATAATACCCTAGCACAAGGCTGGGGGCTGACTAGCTGGAAAGCAGCTTTGTAGAGAAAGGGCTGGGGATCTTGAGAGACTGGGGATCTTGGGAGACAAGGTGACCATGACCTAGCAATATGTACCTCTAGCAAATGTGGCCCACAACAAACAGGCCATTTGCTGCCCAGGCTTGGCTCCTCCTCGGAACCGATTAAGGTGAGTGAGGGGTGGGTCAGGCTCGTTAGCAA
>JANHFX010023933.1:14241-37090 GCA_027560015.1 Chloroceryle amazona
AATTGGAGTTGGATCAGGGGTTGGACTTGATGATCTTGGAGGTCTTTTCCAACCCAATCTATTCTATGATTCTATGAATGTTATTGCCAGCAGGTCAGGTAAGGTGATCCTTCCTTTCCCCTCAGTACTGGAATGCTGGGTCCAGTGCCAGGGTCTGCAGAACAAAAGAGAGATAGACATACTGAAGTAAGCACAGCGAAGGGTCATGACATGACCTCCAGAATGAGCTGTTCCATCACCTTTGCAGGGATGGAGGTGAAGCTGACTGGCCTGTCATTTCCTGGATCATCCTTCTTGCCCTTTTTGAAGACTTGAGTGACACTGGCTTTCTTCCAGTCCTCAAGCATGTTTCACATTCACCATGACCTTTCAAAGATAATAGTGGCTTAGCAATAACATCAGCCAGCTCCCTCAGCACTCATGGGTGGATCCCATCAGGCCCCATGGATTTGTGAGTGTCCATCTTGCTTAAATGACCTCTGACTCAATCCTCACTGACCAAGGTCTTCCTTCCTCCAGGGACTGGGATTCCTGAGTCTGGTCTTAGTAGTAAGCAGTGAAACAAAGACAGCACTCAGTAACCCCACCTTCTCTGTATCCTCCATCATCAGGGCATCCACCTCATTCAGCAGTGGGCCACAATTTTCCCTAGACTTCCTTTTGCTACTGATGCACTTGAAGAAGCCCTTCTTGTTCTCTTTTATGTTATTTGCCAGATTTAATTCCAAAAGTGCCTTAGCCTTCCTTGTTGCATCTCTACATACTCTGACAAAGTTCCTATATTCCTCCCAAGTGGCCAGTCCCCTTTTGTAACTTTTTGTCCCTATTGTAAACTTTCTTCTTCCATTTGAGTGGAACAGGCACCAGGAGAGTCCCAGACTGGGCCCAGCAGCAGATGGGAGCTGGACATGGTTTCTGATACTGGATTCAGGATTGAAGGCAGAATGGACAGAGTCCTCCTCAGATGCTCTGAGGAAGAAACCAGAAGAGAACCTAAGCCAAGACAAACAAAGCTGGCTTGTCGCAGGGCACCACTGAAATGAGTCTGATTCCATCCTCCTTCAACCCACCTTTTAGATTAATGAAACATTAATAAGGTCTTCTCTCAGTCTTCTCTTCCAGGCTAAATAGTCCCAGCTCTCTCAACCTTTCCTTAAAAGAGAGCCGGTCCAGTCCCTCAGTCATCTTCGCTGTCCTCCACTGGACTCTGTCCAGTAGTTCCCAGTCTCTCTTGAACTGGGAAGCCCAGAACTGGACACAATATTCCAGATGTGGCCTCAGCAGGGCAGAATAGGGGGGAGTATGGCTTCCCTTGAACTACTGGCCACACACTTCTTAATACGTGGACTTGTGTTTGCAGGAGTTTACCAAAGCTAAGGGAGAGAAAGTACCAAAGACTGTCCTCCTGAGTACTTGTGGGGTGTACACATCTTACAGGAAGGTGGATGGGAAATGACATCCAATTGGAAATTATCCAATTATTATTGGATATTATCCAATTATTATCCAGTTATTATTGGATAATTTCCAAATTGGATATTATCCAATAGTCACTACACTAATGAATGAGAGGTTAAATTAACTTAACCTTAAGACCTTGCTACAAAGCTGAGAAAGAAGATACCTAAATGTATCCAATTTTGCATTTTAGGTAAGTGCCTTGACTGATATGTTTTTGAAATGTTCTCACAAAAAGGAGAAAGGGGAGAACTTTGTCTTAGCCTAATACCATTCTGATGCAAAAGATGACTGGGGGCAATATGCTCATAATAACACAAACATGTAAAGGAAATAAGTGATATGGCTCCTGACCCACCGTGGATTAAAGCTGACTTGGATCATTTCTTCCTGAATGTGGTGAGGAGGGCCAGGACCAACAGTGAAGCACAGCTTCTTTAGCTTTTGGCCTCTAGGCTGGGTCTCAGCTGTCTGAGCAACAATGATATGAAGCAAAATATATTGAGAGGAAAACAGGTATTTGGATGTTTTTGAAGGCCTTTCAAATAAAAAATACTTTGAAACCAGGAAGCACACAGGTTATGAAAATACTCCTGGACAAAACCGAAGTAGCTTTGAGATTTCTTAGGGGTTGTCTTAGAGCCAGCTCTATCCCCATCACTTATTCAGCATTGCATTGCACCTTGTTATGTACTGACAGCGTAGAACAAGTTTAAATTCATTATGCCTTGGATTAAGATAAATAAGACACAAAAAATTAGTGAACCAGACAATTTTATTGAATTTATTGGTTGCAAGCACAATTGGCAGACAGCTTGCTGTACAATTGTATTTGGTAGCTCGTAAAGGAGAAAAGAGAGGAAGCATTAACTCATGCTTTGATCTTTTCCTTATCCTCCTCTGTCACCAAAAGCCTCTAATTGTGAAAGCTATTCCTGCTAGCTCTGATACTTTGAAGGATTATGTCTTTCCCTTTTGTCACTTCAAAACTGACTTTCTCCTGGAAGGTTTGGACACAGATTAATCCTTGCTAGGAGAAAGACTGCATATGTTTTAGGCAATTCACTTAACTCCAGGAGAAATCTTGTTCTTGGCTTTTTCACCAACTGAAAAGGAATAGGATCAACTGGGTGAGCTCCAAGAACTCGAGTATAACTGCTGTGATTGTCCACAATTGATCTTCTGTGGCCATTTCCTTTGTTAGGTCCTTAGAAACACCAAGGGACTAAGAAATCCCCTGAAACAGGTCAAAACAGAGCATGGATTTTAGTAATCTTGGCACAGTTAAACTGGACAATTGCTATTTTTCAGAATATGTATACTTACTACAATTATACACTTATCCTGGTTTATTAGCTCATTTATGGCTGGCTTAAATGTTCGGCCACTCTTCTGGTGCATTTGGGACCCCTCTCAACACCCACACATTCAGAAACCTGCAAATAGCCTCCACAGCAATAAGAGCTCTGACCTTATGTTTCCCTTTGGACACTAACATAAAATAAATAACCCACTGTAACAGCAGGGTAAGTATTTATGAGTCCTGTGCAGGAGTCATAAATACTCAGCATAGAGAACAGTTCTTCAGTGAAACACTTCAGATCACACATGCTTTGTGTTATTTCCTTCCTAATCTTACAAAGAAAATTCTTTTTTGTTATGTTCACACTGTATCGCAGTTTGAAGAACATTAAGATAACTTGGGGAAAGCTCAAGCTGCTCCTGAAACATTTATTTCAGTCTAAAGTTTGGATGTTCTCTCACTTGTATAATCAAATGTCTATCAGATCTCTCACAACTTCACTTATTGTACTCAAAATATATCTCTGCTTTTGTTTTCACTCTGCCTGCATTAAGCCTCATGTAGTAGTCTGTCAGCCACATTTGCAATATACATCTTATTTCAAGTCTCTCCTTTATTCCCAGCAGCTGTCATAGTTTTCCCTTTCTATTAGAGTAATATTTGTCTTACTTTAGTGATTTGTTTTATTATATACAGTTGGCATACCTCTACTTTATTATTTTCCTACTCCCTCACTACTTTCTTTGCTATTTTGCTTTCTTCTCCCCAGCATTTACATTATGCACTTATATCTTCTATGATAGGAACTTCCATCAGAATTTCTCTTCAGATTTGATTCCTTATGTTTTTCTCCTCTGGGATTTCCCTTATTTCTCTTGCCAGGTATTTACATTACACTCACTAGTTGTCTCTTTTATGTGTTGGGTTTAATATTTATTTTGTCTTGTCTTTTTCCTTCATGATAAAATCCAATAAAATATCTTTCTGCATGTCATATTGAAATGTATCTCAACATGGTATATAGGAATTTTACAGTGATGACATGGAAACTAGTAACTGCTCAAACTCATTATTCCTTTCAGATAAAAGTGACAAAATTAAGGGTTTCAAAGACAAAAGAGCAATTGCCTGTACCACAATCTTGCTGTCTTCAGTATTGTTTTAAAGGATATCTGGAACCTAAGGTCCTTCTAAGAGTAACCTCCTTGTATGTCAATACATGAGGAAAAGTGACAGGCTGAGCACATTCAGGGAAGAGAAGAGCTACCTCCATTTGAAACTTGCAAGTTCTCCTCTTGATAGCAGATGCCTCCTCAATCTCCTCTCCCTATTATCTAACAGACCCAAAAGACTACAGCACTGTGGCAGGTGTAGCCTCCCCATCATTAAAAAACAGAGAAAAACAAGGTGTAATAGAGTGGTTTTGTGTTTCAGACATTAAGCTGCACCTCACACTGATTAACTGACATGTCAGGGTCTGAACCCTTAGTTAAGAGGCTCGGGGTCTGGGCTTGTTGCCTCAACCAATTAGAATGACCACAGTGCACACTCAACTAGAGTGTAAATGGAAGAACCAGTTGATTTGGTTCTTTGCAGAGCAGTGGGCCTGGCAGTCAGACCCTCTGCTTGGACATGACATCCAAGGACACTTCCATGGATTGAGTGAGTCTGTGAGGATTGCATGAGTCTCATTTCCCCTGCCCTCTTTTGGCTAAGTGATATCTTGTGTAGGAGGTTTCCCCTAGAACAGTGAGTGTGTGTCCATTTTGGTTCGTCTTTCCTTAAGGTTTAGTAACTAGTTCTGTAGTAGAATAGACTCCTCTTCCAACAGACATCCAAACTTGTATTTGGTCAGAAGGAGCACGGGGAAACTTTGGTTGCAAGAACCCCCCATTTTTGGATAGAGGCTGCTGTTTGATTTGTGGGTGCCTCTCTGACAAGAGTGTGCCCTCCTTAATGAAGAGTGGACCTTGTTCTGACTGGAGAAAAGTGGTTTATGTTTTTTCATGAATACTACAGTCCCAGTAATTAACTACTAGAACTTTGTGACTGGTGCACTTTCAGATACATGTATGGTTAAACCACAATTCAATAAAACTGTGATATTTTTCTAAATTGTAGAGGTGGACTAAATTTATTCTCTCCATAGGTCTTCTATGTCTACTGTCTTCATTACAAAATAGCATTTATCTCTTCGACCTTACATTCCTTGATGTGGCCAAGGAATAATTCCACATTTTTCTGAAAGGGAAAAGATCGTATTATGTTCTCCTTTGCTATTGTCTTTTTTTTTTTTTTTTTCCCATTAATTCACTCTTCATTCTCATTCACTCTTGCTTTCTTCACCTATTTTCTGTTTTCAGAATGCCAGTAGAAATCTTACTACTGTGAGAGGACTGACAGACTGCTAACAGGCTGAGAACTCTACATCAGTAAGGCAAAACGTTCCACTTCTTCACAATGTCTCAGAAGGTCACCACCAGACTTCCAACTATCATGAGTTCCAAGGAACTTTTAAATAAAGAACAGCTCATTTGACAAAAGTTGCTATTAGGAGATTTTTAAATGTTGAAGAGGTCTGAGTTCATTTTTTACTGGAGTTTACAGCTGAGTTATGGAGAAACCTGAGATTCAGTCCAGTTCTTCTGCAACAGCTTGTTATTTATTGCCAGTATAAAACTGAATAGCTTTAATTATGTGCTGTCCAAAATCAATTACATATTACTTTTTCAAAAGCAGAAAAAGAGAGAAATGTTCTTGAGAAATTTTGTGACCAGTTTCACAAAACAAGTGTGACTAAATTTTGCCCATAGTGTCCAGTGAGTACTTGCCACCCAGTTTCTGAACTTCTACAGAGGCTATGTTCACCTCTGTGCCCCTCTATTGTCTCCTACTTAGGCTATAGTACACTTCAACAGCTCATCTCCAAAAAGAATGACTTAAGAACCTTACTGCTAGTTCAAGTCAAACCAAAGTAGTCCAGTTTTGATTTATACTGCAAAAGGACAAAATGGTGGAACAAAATCCACCTGCAGTTACTGTACTTTGAATGGGGAGAGGAAGGCAATGCCAAAATTAACAGAATGTGGAACAGGATTCTGCAATCCATCACTACCTTCCTCTCAGCTTGAGGTGGGGCTTTTGAACAGATGTGCTGGGATTTCTGTAGGGAAAGAAGAAAGAACCTGGACAAACACAAAAAGAAAGCATACTCTGCTGAAGGGTGTATTGAGACAGCGTGGGTTAAGAAGGACTCTGCTATGCCACTTAAACTGTCCTCAGTCAATCAGTCCCTAGGACATTACCTACTCATGTTTTCCTATCTGGCACAAGGTACAAAGTATCTGAGGGAAGCATCAAAATAGAAGGCATTTTATCCTTCTGTGTATCATCTGCCTACAAAGCAAAATAAAAAGCAACCTGATTCCAAATATTTTAAGAAGTTTTTATCTCTGTTTTTGATATATGATACACAGCCTTCACACTGATTATAGATTTCTGTTTAGTCCCATGGATATAAGTAGTCCAACAAGCTTTTATGAACCATGTCTTCATAAATTCAGAAAGAAACTATGTATGCAGAGTATATAGAACAAGCTCATGGAAACATCTCAAGGCTTCTTCTGTCAAGCTCAATGATGGATTTATTTTATTTTTTTTTTACTTGAAGGCAATATGACTTCAGAACTAGGGAACTTACAAGAAATAGCAGGTTAAGGTTAACATAGTAACACACTGCTAAAGAATTACAAAATCAGCTTCCAGTGTGTTGAAAAATTGGTATAGTAGGTTTCATATATTGATTACATGTATTGCTGTCTGGAGTCTAAGATTATTCAAGAAGTTGATTAGAAAATGTACCTTTCAGCCATATTGCTTTCAGCTTATCTAAACCTTACACTTTAAGACATGGTTATGCATAATGAGGCAGAAAACTATTTCTGGAATTTTATTAATTTGCTTCAGATAGATGAGTTTGACTAAAAAAAGTAAAATGTTCAAATATACACCATTTTGGTCATTTCTATTTTCACTGTTCAAGCACTTGGTATGTATTTCCTTCATAGGCTTGGCATTTCTGGCCATGAAAGAATATGAACTTATAAAACTTTGTGGAAAAGAAAAAAGTGAATCATTATTAGTCATGGAAGTTGGGAAACAAGAATTTAATTTCACTTGTTGTTGATGTTGTTTCAGAATTTGAAAGGGACAAATGACAGCAAATGAAAGCTGTCTCTCTTGCTAGAGTGTTACCAGTCCCAGTGGGACATGGACTCAGCAATTTGAAAACTCCAGAAAAGCAGAGTTCAAAATCTTTATAATATTTTAGATTAGACCATTCATTTCCTGGATGAAAGTCAGTATTTCTTTTTGCCTCATTCTTTGATATGGAATACTTTTCAAATAGTATCCATCTGATTAATGATAGGATTTTTTCATCAATGAGAATAACCAAATTAATTGTGAAAACAGGATTGTTGTCTTCAGGTAGGAGTGGGATTTGATATATTGCTATTTGCACATCTCTAGAACTTGTCCCATTATGTATAAATTGGAATTTGATTTAAACACCTAATTTATAAATATAAGACTTTAAACCAATACTTTAGTTTAAATTTCCAAGGCCTGATTAATAAATCTGCCTAGTAAATCAGTCTTTATTAACAAATAAACTAGATTTCATCTTAATACCCAGAGTATATGAAGTGCTGACTTATAAATCACAGATATGACTTAAAATCAGTCATACTGCTTATAAATCAGCAATGCCACTTTAAAAAGTAACATGCTTTTGAAAAGGAAAAAAATAAAAGTGAAAGACAATTGTTCCTTACATTATATATGTATATTTAATTTAAGTATTTAAAGTGAAAGCAATTATAAAGCTGCTTCTAAAATGGTTATTTGAAAAACAGCACCTTAAAAAGATGATAGAGCAGAGGGGAAATTTTATTGTATTCATATATGTGAACTTCGCTATTTGTAACTGTCTTTGTACTCTCCCCTCTGCACAGGCTGCCTATCAGAGTTGTAGTATGCTGTCAGCATTGTTGCAGGTCTGATGCTTGTTTTTCTCCTGTTTGCTTTTTTGAAATATGCCCTTGCCAGTCTTAGTAGCAAGAGATGGACTGCTCTAGTTTATTCGTTCCCAGATGTTATTTTAGAGGTTGGGGCTAAACCACAGTTTACAACCTCCAACTGTCACTAGGTGGTAAAAGTGAGAGGAAGAGATTAACACATTCTTGAAAATACTGAAAAGCAAGATTACTTTTCTGATGTCCTTTACTGAATTTCTGCTTTTCTTTTTTTTAATGGGTGTATTTGTGGATGATCCCATATCCTTCAGTCAGCTAATCAAAGAATAAGTAAAAGAACAACAGACTTTTAGAGCTGACTTCAGAATACATAGGAAAACTCAGTCAAATATTTCACTAAAGTTCATAAATGTTTAGGTTTGTTGTGATTTAGTTTTCAATTTTGCATGACTTTTTTGTGTTTGGTTTGGGGTTTATTTGTTTGATTATTTTTGAAGAAGAGCTGATTTTCAGTTAGTAGAAAATAAGTGTATTATAAAGTATCATATAAAACTATAAAATATAATTACTTGAAGTCAAACTTGTATGAGCAAAATATAATTATTAAAATGCTTTCATCACTGGTCCTTACAGTTCTGTATACTCATTTTCAAAGTTCAAATGTTATAAAACTCTTCATATACGGAAACAGATACTTTCTTTCATTCAACCCATCTAAACCCGTAACATCTCCTGCACAGCTCAAAACTGATTAATTTTTCATTGGAGACAGGAAAGACTCAAATTCATGCTTTCATTCATTCTGCACTTCTCCCATGCTGGACCCGGACCCTGACCATAAGGCTACTAGAGGGAGCAACAGAGAGAAAGAAATACCTTTCAGTTTTCCTGCTTTATTTCACATATATATTATATGAAAATATAATCACTGCAAGGTTTGCAAAAATTAGATCTTTGGGACAGATACATATGGTCTGCTTTAGCTTCCTCTTTCTTTCATTTAAAAATAATAAAAAAAAATCCTTAATCACCACTTCTTCTCCATAACCGATATTCTCACTGGAAATGTTTGAATTGAGTATATCAGTCATTTTTTTGTGTGTGAATCCTTTTCTTCAGTACCAGCACTTCTGTTCAGCATCCTAAGATCCCAGTTTTCCTAACTAAACAGCTTATGTACAAAAGCATAACATGTGATGAGCTTCATAACTGGCGGTTCTCTCTCATGTCTTTTTGTTAACTGAAGGGTTTGGGATGCGTTAAGTATATTTAGTTTGGGCGTTGCAAAAATTTACAGGCAGCCATACCAGTTCCATCTAGCAGATAGTGAGCTTCTTTTGGGGAATTCAAAAGTTCATTTTTGAGTACTCACACTCACATACAAATATCCAATTATTTGCCTCCTCTTAATGTTTAGAGTTTAAGGCCTACAATGTAAGTATACCACGGTATAGAATTTACTTTAGCATTATTTCAGGGAATGATACAAGTAAATATCTTCTAACAGTTGGGAATAATTCAGCTCCCAAGTGAATGAAGAAAAAGTTACTGAAGGTCAAATAGTTGATTTCACAAGTGGAACAAAATTATTGTTTGGGAAAAAAAATGGACTGTGGCATAAAAATGATAACAGTCATAAGTCAGAAGACAAGCTTTGGGTAAAGGTTTGAAATACATGTATTTATGCTGTGACAACAGCACAGAAGATAACATTTATGAATGAGATGGAAAAAGAGTACTTCAAGGTGAGCTAAAAAAAGATTTTGTTGAAAATTGAAATCCCCAGAAAGTTTTAAGAAAGAGGAAGAAAGGATGGATAAAATGTAATTGTCATTGTGCTTTTATGTTTTCGGTGTTAATTTTCATTTCACATTGGTCCTAAAACAGGTGACACAATTAGTGCTTGTTTCTGGAAGACTGATTGCTGTCAAGGATAGACATTTGCCAGGAGTTGCAAGGAAAAAACAAGTATTTACCTAATCACCGTACTTCATATCTCAGCAGAGTAGTATCTACAAAATGTTTCCTTTGGTTTGAAACTGTACATGACCTACGTGATCTTTAAAAATGCCTATTTTTTATTAGATGGTTTATCAACCATAGCTATTCTTAACATATACCATGAGAAAAAAGACATTTTTTAAAACAGTGAAGGTTACTTGTATATGATTTTAGATTTAATAGAGCTCTAAGTTTTCATGTGCTGTTTTTTGTTTTTGTTTTTTTTTTTTTTAAGATATATACAATCTCTTTTAATAACAGATCACATAGTTACTCCAAAACTGCTGTTTTCTTGATATGTTCTGGAATTTTCCAAGAAGTAAGGACTACCGGTTTGGTTACAAATGCTTATGTAAAGAAAGGTGTTTTTACACCTGTTATTCCAATACTCTTCTCTCCACATTATCCCACTAACTTCAGTGGGAAACTTGTCCTTGCAATTTTCATTACAATACAATTCAGTGGAGGATGGAAATTTTATCAGAATTAAAATTTAGCGAAGACAATTACAGTTCTATACAATATTAAATCCCGCTTCATGATCATTGACAAAAGGTTCAGCTTTAAAATGTGTACCATTGTTATTCTAGAATGTAAAAGCTTCCTTAGATAATTGATTAAAAAAGGACAAATCAAAATGCCAATCATGATAAAAAGCAATAATTAACCTCAATAAGAAAAGTCAAATGTAAGCAGATGGAGGAACATATGCTAACTAAAAAGTAGATGTAGTTCACTGTGTGAAATCAATAGGACATATAATTTCAATTTCTCCTTTTGTTTGTCTGTTTTACCTTAAATAAATTACAAAATGTTTAGTTACAAATATGAACACAATCTCACCAAGTACCTTAGCAGTGAAACAGTGCAATATGTTCAGTCAGAAAAGAACTCAGAAACAATTGAGTCTTTAATAGTGCCTTAAGTGTATTCCTGAACTGAGGACAAAAAAAGGTAGAAAAATATGTTTGCTGTTGCTAATTATGGTGAGCTTGTTTTACCTATCAATCTTCCTATTCATCAATATTTCAATTTGAATACATTCACTATAATTCTCAAAAATTGTTGTTTCTAGAGTATTGAAAAAAAAGGATTTTTGTCCAAACTCGACCATCTTTTCAGTCACTGATACATTATTAAGCAAAGAAAGCAGCGACAAGAAAACAAATAAACAAAATCTCAATCTCTACACCAAGAAAGATCACAAACAAACAAACAAGAAATAACACGAAAAAATCCCAAACCATATCTGTTTTCTGCTCAATTTGAACAAGACTTTCATCAATGCCTTGTTTCAGAGACTGGAATGTTGTTTTATTAGTACTCAAAGATACATAGTCCATGTTTGATTTCACTAAGATGAACAGAAAGGAGCTTTTGGGGTTTTCTGTCTGATTTTCAGTCTGTGTTTTCTAAGCTACTGGTCCTGTTGAAAGGGAGGGAGGAGATAAAAACAAATGATCAATCAGTCAAAATTTCAATTGCGTCTTGGCAAAGATTTTGGATATAGACTATTCTGTGAGAAGGAGGGGATCATAAAACACTCTTCACTCATTATCAGTTGCAAATGCATGGAGGAGAAAGAAATACTGGGTATATTAATTCTTGTAATTTAATTAACACTACTGATTTCCATTACCACCCTTCTCACACTTCGCAGCTAGACATTCATCTCACACCTTCAATGAGAAATGGATACCTTTAGGAAAGTGTTTAAAAAGTCAAGAGTTGGAGCCCTGCAGCCCATAGTTATGGGCCCATGCTGATTTCAATGAGCAATTAGAAACAATCTCTGTTATGTTACCCTGTGTACACATTTTTATGAAGTGTATAAATCTTACTTCAAAAGATTCACAGTAAAATAATTTTTGTGCGGAGTATTTCTTCTCCAAAGCTAGTGTTCTGTTAAATAAGTATTGAAACTTCTTTTGAAAAGGGTCATAAAACCTTAGCATGATTCAGTGTTAAAAACAAAAGTACCAGAATGTGCAGTTCTGGAACTATCTGAAATCGAAGAAATTCAGTATTAATCAATCAAGGTAAGAGCTCTGTCCAGGAGAGTTTCAAACATGTTGTTTCTCCTATGTGAAACAACTGAGCTGACATCTGTTCATATATCAGGGTAATTTAATGTCTGTGAACAAGCCGGATAAACAGACTTTTCTTCTTTTTCTTCTTCTTTAATCATTATGAATTGAAGCATAAAGCCACTCTCACACATAATACTGTGTCCCTCTACCTGATATTTTTCTTTATGGGACAAACACATGGAACTGGAAGGTGCTTCCTGGCTTAACTATTTCAGATATTTGGTATAATACATAATTGTCACATACAATACCTTCATAAAATAATCCATTTTAAGAATAATTAGGGGTTCACTTGTTTTGCACTGCTACTGCTAGAAAACTATTCCAAATCCCTGTTCCTCTATTTCTTAGAAATTAGTTTAGCCTTAAATGTTGGGACCGCATTTGAATGCCTTCAAATAACATTCAAAAGCTTAACCTACTGTACTTGAGGCAAATTATTCTTTTTTCCCATTTAAATCTGTTTTTTTTTCAGATTATTTCTTTCAAAAATTGGTTTTAAGGCTTTCTATGTTATAAATGATGTTATAAATGATTTAGGCACCTAGTAGTCTATGAGTTTTGTTCTCACCTGACATAATTCATATACTTCTCTAGAAATATTGGTCAATCCACCTTGTCCTCATGTTTGACATTTTAAATGCAGAATGGTACAATAGGTGTAGTGTCTTAATCTGTCCTCCATTATGAAAAATATAAACCACTAAATCAAGGTTTGCACTGACCAGCAGTCCCCATAAGTGTTTGCATTTCAATTTAGATAAGTGCTAGCTAAACCAAAATCCACTGCATCTGCATAAACACAATATTGTCTACAGAACTTCTCAGACACCTAATATTGTAAAGGACTCTTTCCAAAACATTGTCCTTTATGATATGGCTACACGCACAACTATGCATGTTCTTGGACATCTCAAATAATCACCATCTGAAA
Source organism: Chloroceryle amazona (assembly GCA_027560015.1). NCBI lineage: Eukaryota > Metazoa > Chordata > Aves > Coraciiformes > Cerylidae > Chloroceryle > Chloroceryle amazona. The sequence goes on from JANHFX010023933.1 coordinate 27,064, forward strand.
ATTTCCAATGGTATCAACAGGATTTTTAGTCTTAAAGAACCACAGAGTCAACTCTCAGAACACCTAAGCAACAAGATCTTAATCTTCTAAAGCTTGGTTTACATTTTATGTTTTTCTGATAGTCTATTTAGAAATCTTCATGTACTGGAACTCAACTTCTACATTACAACCTAAATGTCAACAGGGACATACAAGAGTTTCAGAAAAAAAAAACACAGTCTAAAAAAAAACTAGTAGAATTGTGTGTTTACTGAGAAGATTGTACAAAAAAAGACTTAAAGATAAATTCACTTTTAATATTTTCCCAGTGCTTAATTGCCTTCATTTAAAAAAATATATTTATATCAACTAATTTGAAATTTTTTAGCTACTGATTTTTGTTACCCTTCCTCAAGTAGATCAAGGAGCTCTCTGGCATTCAGTAGTTGCTCTTTGAAAAGGTGTTTAAATATTGTATTCTAGGATCCTTTCAATCTTGTCTTTTGGTAAGGTAAATAAAATACATTTTTTAAGTTTCACAATACATTTTCTCCATCTAGAATGACTTGAAAGCTTTTTTTTTACTTGCTTGCTGTACCCTCTTCAATTTGTCAACCACATTTATGAACTACAATATCACATCTATCCAGAAATTCAGTACTAATCTCCCTTGTACTGTATGTGGAGTTAAAGCTCTTTGCTACTCCCTAAGTTATATTCAAAAAGAACAGACTGGCTTGTTCGCACAGCATTATCCTAGAAAGTAATTTTCAATTCCTTCCACAATATCATTGTACTGGGTGTGCTTGGTAAGGCTTTGATAACAGGAGCAAGTAACAGGGGTGGCTTCTGTGAGAAGATCCTAGAAGCCTCCTCTGTGTCAGATAGAACCAATGCCAGCCAGATCCAAGACTGATCCACAACTGGAAAAGGCTGAGCCCATCAGTAATGATGGTAGCACCTCTCTGATAACATATTAAAGAACAAGGAAAAAACCTGTGGCAAAACAACAGCAGTGGAGAGAGGAGTGAGAATATGTGGGGGTAGCAACTCTGCAAACACCAAAGTCAGTGAAGACGGAGGGCAAGGAGGTGCTCCAGGCACCAAATTGGGGATTCTCCTGCAGTATATGCTACAGCATCCATTTAACTCATCTTCATGATCTCATGCACATATATATCTTCAGTTTCATACAATAAAAATATTAGCCTGACATTATGTAGTACAGCTTTTATGTTGGCTAAACCTGAAGGGAACATACAGCAAAACATAATTTTATCAATCCCTATAGTGTGAGGATAGTCCAAGTGGACAACTTTTACACAGTTCAGGAGTCACAAACTGAAAAGGACATAATTAACATCTGCCTTAGGAGTGCTTGTTTTCTTATGTTTGCCACTGATAAAGATATTAAAAAGCAATTTAATTTTCCTAGCAAACTCCTTTGGGAAGGAGTTCAAGATTTTTTCCGTATTTGAAATTACTTCTTTGAGAAGTGCTTTTCATTCATTCATTATTTCATATATATTGTGTTACAAGAATATTATATAGCATTAATTTTTAAATCACAATATTTTGTCATGCTGTCAAACATCTGATAAATGTCTAATATTATTAGATTTATACTACTAACTTTATCAACCAACATCAAGGAATGAAACAAAGTTTGATGACCCATTTTCCATAAAAATGTAATAGCACATAATTACATCAATATACTTTATCCTCAATCAATTTAATCCCGTTGAAGATTTTAAATTGTTTTTCTTTGGATTGCTCTTAGATTAAATGTTACATTTACCCAATCATGTTACTTGCTTTGTTCATTTGTTTTGATATACTCAGATATATTCAGATATATTCAGAACTAAGATAGACAAGCTATAGATCTCTTAAGTTACCTTTTCTTGGTCTCTGATAGTAAGGTAGACTTAAACCAACATTGTTCTCCTTGGCCATGGAAGTAAACTGTTTTGTCCATACAAAGATTCATTTTAAATAATGCACAGTCTTTTGTTTGTATTTTCTGATTTTATTTGTCAATCATTTACTTAGCATTTTGATTAATTCTGGGAAAGTAAACCTTTTGAAAAGCAAACCAGATATATGTGAGCAGATTATTGCTTGAAACTAGCTTGTGTATTAAGTCAAGACATGATCTCATTCCATATACAAACTAATTACTTTTATTCAATTCCTCATGCTCACAGACTTTGCTGAACAAGTTGCAGTTTATAACCTGAACATTCCAATCACTCACATCACCTCTCCAGATTCCAGCAATACTACTTGGAACATATTTCTTCTAATTAATAAGGAATTCCATATCTGCATGCATGTTTTCCAAATTCCTAAAACTTTGCAACAAGCAAGCAAAAAATTTTCTTGGAAACATTTCTTTACCATAAAGGTAATTGGTAGATATTATTTCCATTTAAGACCAAACCTGCTATTTTAACCTGATAATACCTAATTTTTAATGTCTACACATTTGTCCTATGTCCATATGTATGTATATATAGATGAATCAGCTAGATGTGACATGGCCTGAAAACTCAAAATTACCTTTAAGTACAATATAAATTCAGCAGAAGCCAGTAAACAAAACTGTGGTGTTTGGTTGTTTGTTTTTTTTTTTTTCTCCAATGTCATCATATTTATCTCTTTATTTTCAACAGATAGCAAGTACAGTATAGACATTTAAAACACAAACCTTCAAGTTCATCTTCAATTTGCATAGGTCCTCTTTGAAATTATGACACATATGGAATGTGTGCAAGCTACATCCTGATCTGAGTCTCCAGCAAACATGGCACCACGCCGCTACATTTTCAATGAAGCAAAATGACTATTTTAATTGAAGTTTTATAGTCTTGTTTTGTTTTGTTTTGATTTTAATGAAGATTGGAGGTGGGGAGGGTGATTAAAATTTTCTGTTAAAACTGAATAAAATCCCCAGGTCTTTGAAATCTCATTCCTTCAAGGTTTCATACAGTGCTCTGGGCCACTGAAGATGTCATAACTGATGGAATTTAAAGCAGTTTCTGTGTAATCCACTAGCCTTTTTGTGCTATCTTTCCCTAAACTCAGTCTAAAGTGAATATGAGAAATTTTTACTGTCAGTCACAAAGCCTGTCTTCTTAAATTATGCTGCAGAATATTGTGCTCCAGCTCTCAAAGTCCCCTATCTATCCACCATGGCAAAGCAAGGGGCTGTAAAACACTTATCATCAGAGGAATGGGCAGGCATGGGTGAATAGCATGGCTGAGGAGTCACTGATGCACAGGCACCGTAGGTTTCTCTGCCAGAGAAGAATTTCAGCTGCAGTTCCAAGTTAGGCAGGCAGGAACAAAATACAAAGATAAAAGTAGAAGGAGGGTTTGAAAGCAGCACCTAGGTGGGAGTCTTATGTGCAGTCAAGAAAAGAAGTACACTAAGCAAAAATGAAAGTACAGCCTTGATGGGGAAGACAAGGACCTTGAACATGACTAAAGGGATGGTAAGCAGTGAAAAAATTTTAATTGGGGAATTTCATGGCCTGAGCTTCAGGAGATAAAACTGACTTTCACAGCAGCATTCTGTAAGGATTTAAGGGGAACAAAGCAAATATCCTGGCTTTTATCATAACCTGTGCAATGGGTAAATGGAGTTATATGTATGTCTGTTAGCTTTATAATGACTTTTTAAAAGACTTGGGGAGGGGTCAAGAGAGAAAGTTTTTTCTGTTCTATTTGAAGGACATATTCCAGGGAACAGAAGGTTGTCTTTCTAAGCTGACCATCAGAGATGAAAATATATGCAAGATTTGAAAACATTGTCCAACACAAAAATGAGGACTCAAGTAAATAAAGAAAGGTCATTGTGGAAGATAATAAACTCCTTCCAGATTGTATAATGATCACCATAGATCATGATCTTGTTTTAAATATAGACCTGCGAAAAACACACAAAGAACACCCAGACCTACTTTGCTAAAGTAATTCTATTACTGACAACTAAAATAAATTTTTGGTTTTGTCCACTGGAAGCCTATGTATAGTGCATTTGTCATTTTAAAATACACATTTCTTTTTTCACTGTACTAATGGGTATTATACAATTCCAGAAAATATTCTCTTCTTCTGGCAATACACAGATGTAATAGTCTACAATGGCTATGAAACAAAGGCAACACTGGAATTTCAAGTTAATCAACAGTCTCCAGGTAGTTTGCTGACTGAATATTACAATTATAATATTAAAACATCCTACAGTTAAGGACCTCTACTATAACACATTTGACTTCCTAATTCATAGCTCCCACAAGCATGTTACAATTTCAACCTAGAGAAATTTTGCTATGGATGATTGGTTAAAATCAAAAGGCATTTGAAAAGTAAAAGCTGGCATTATCTTAGTTGTGACGGTGCAATACAGGGGAAAACAAAAAAAAAAGTTACATTATCAATATAGAGAGTCTGAAGTCACAAAAGGTATCTTTGTCAGCATTACACCAGCTATCCGTTCAAAGGAGACAACATTTGGCAAATATGTCTATGGATGCCCTTGTGAAAATGACTGGCAGGCAGAGTTCAGCCTCTCCAAAGGCCTTTAAGTCTCCTGCCTTTGTCTCTTATTTTGGGCTTGCTGTAATAATCTTAAGAAAGTGTCATCACTTTTTTTCAGAGCGCAAATATTTTTTGTGTTTATGAGGCATTAAGAATAGTAGCAAAGCAGTCACAGTTTGTATATGTAGCAGTCATCAGTTTATATACATTTGGATTATAAGAAAGAGGTGTATCTGCATCCACTGCAAGAGGGATGTGTCATTATTCTTAAAGTCATTGGAATTTTTGCATTGTAAAACTAAATCTGATAAATATTCAGTTTTGATCCATTGGTTACTGATGCTCTGGTATTTGGGTCTGATCATAATATAGCTAGGTAGCACTTTGCAGAACATCCTTTAAAGTACATCAAGTATTTGACAACTGACTGTTATTAAGGCCAGGTATCAAGAATAAAATTGAATCCTGAGTCTGGCGAAATAAGAAGTTTTGCCATGGTTTGCACAGTGGGTGCAGTCCTGGAGTAGACAGTGAATGCAATCTATATGCAGATACATTAGGGTTTGTCTGTAGATGATGCATCCACACTGGAATTTACTTTACATCTGGACCAATGTGAGGCTTCACTACATGCTATTCCAGTTTCAAGACAAATAGATAAATGTAAATCACCACCTCTAGGGATATTTCCTTATATTAAATATTCAACTGATGAACATAGACCATTTGCACTGAAACCACCAGACAGTTTAAGATACGTGTGAATTGAGTAAATCCTTTTTTTCTTTTACATTAAGACAGAAGAGTAGCAAAGCATTCACACAGGTCTCAGATAGTAGACTGCAGTATATGGGCAGTACAGATGTACAACTAGTACAATATCTGCCTATACATCTCTCCACACACTTCAATTCCAGTTTTTCTCCCTTTTGCTAGAGATGTTTTTCACTTACAGAAGGGTGGCAGTGGGCAGAGAGTTACAAAGCAAATTCAGCTTGCATTATCCACATAGTGTTGACACAACTCAGATTGCAATGACACATTTTTTACAGTCATCACCACATATATTTGGGTGATCACTATATCTGTGGGTGTCCCACCAGCAGCTGAAGTTTTCAACTAGACAAACTACTTCACCTCATTCTGCTATAGAGACATGACATAATTTGAGAACACAAAGATTATGAAATTAGCTCAAGACCACTGATCGTCTTGCCTGAAGCTTCTGGCAGTCTCAGAATGGGATGGAATGTTTGATTCCTTCTATAACTCCTCAAAATGGTGTTGTGTTACCAAGTTGATAGAATTTGAAAGACTCTTCCCTAAAGAATAAAAATTTCCCTATTCCTCTTGCAATTACAGAAATAATCATTTTAGTATTAAAAGGAAAAAAAAATAAATCTATGACACAGATCCTTTTATGATAGTCCTTCCTCAGGAAGCTGTTCATTGTCAATGTGACACCATAATATCTGATTCATTCCATCACTAGTATATAATAGTTAAATAAGGTAAGTACAGCAAAATTGCTAGAAGGAACTGAGGTGTTATTAACTTATTTCTTATTACATTAGCCATAATAGTCATTCCTGAAGGATTATGTATATTACAGCCATTATTTGAGACATTAACACCCTCTTCTTGATGGAGAATTCTCAGTTGTCTGCTACATGCTCCCCTCCCCATCATTAGACACTACTAACTTCTTCCCTTCTATCTTTGTTCTCCTTTCTTCTACATATCAACAAAACATACTTCCTTTGCAACAGAAATAGCTCTCTCCTAATTGAGGTTTCCAGAGAAGCAAAATGAGATAATTTAATTACACTCCAGATAGCTACTCTACCTCAAACTGTTCAAATCTCCTTAAATCAAACCTCACATAATGAATGGATGAAGTGCCCATAATTTTACAAATGTAAATAAGATCATGGGCAATGCATACCTTAGACTAATCTTTATAGCTCATTTATTTGCATACAGACCCAAATACAACATTCTTGATCTCAGAAACAGCAAGAATAACCTAAGCATTGTGTCCAGCTACTCTGATGACTAGAGGATACACCAAAGCAGTTCAGTGACTTTTGGTCACCTGAGAAAAGGAACAAGTCTGACAGCATATAAATTGTACTTTGCCAGAATTAGACTGATCAACCTTCTTCCAGGCAATTAGCAGGTATTTCTCTCTATTTGCATACTCACATGCCCTCTATTAGCACACTCTCTGAGTATTTCACAAACTTTAATGAGCTTGTCTAATGTAGTTGTAGATAGAAGCTATGCTGCATCTCATCAGCAAAAGATAAGCAAGGTGAGGCTAAGAATGGTCGTTGATGGAACATCAGTCTTGAAGGGCTGGTACTCAATAGAGGACACAGAAATTTTTAAATCTTGATCACTCATAGTTATTCAAGCTCCCTTGGATTTTTCTCACAGAACTAGAATCATATTAAAGGGGAGAGTCCAGAATTTAAATCTAAGTAAACTGTTTATGAGATAAAGTTGGCATACAACTCACCATGAACTTGAAAGTTCATGTCACTAGAAACAGTTTTATCTCTGATTTTGTAGTTGTACAGAAGAAGCATATCTACATTAGATGCTTAGTTTATGCTACATCAGAAACACGCTGGTGTAACATTCTGCCCACAAAAGGACAGTGGTTAGCAATGGGAAGAAGGTAAGCAGATTGAGGAGACAGAATGGAATGACAGAATTAATGTTACTGAAAAAAAAGAAAGGATTTTTTTTCCCTCAGATTTCAACACTTATATAAATTAACAAAAGTTTGTTGCCAGATAAGTTTGCTGTTAAAGTGTCTTCAGTTCTTTGCTGTGTTTGAATACAAGCACTTCTGTGACCTTTGTGGGAAAACTATTTCTTTCTGTGGCAGTTATGAATAAGAGCCTCCTAATGGCTGGGTGATTATGTAAAATTTGGTGACCTCCAGGATAAATGGCAATTGTGTGTTGCCCTTAAATGTACTTTCAGCAGATGAGGATATAGGGTACAGCAACTTCTGTGGTCTGGCAAAGGCTATTTCTGACTTCATCCATCACTGAAAAGATGGAAATACTTTATAGGAATTGTTTTACTACATTTCATAGGAGTTTCTGAAGGCTGATAATATCCCACAGTATGAGACACTGTATGGACATACAGAAAAGAGATGTAAGAGAACAGACCTGAGGCCATTATGGCAACATATAACAAAGGACAGTTTCATGAATTAACCTCTCAGAAGCATAAAGGTAAATTATTTCCTAAAGAAAGACTGAAGACACTTTCCAGACAAATGAAAAATAAGACATGGTGCCAAAAATGTGAAAACAGAAAATGTCTTCCTGTATCCTTCCTCTTTTTCAAATAAAACCCATCAGTTAATGAAGGTGAAAATTGTAGATGCAGAAAATAACAGCAACCAGAAAACAGTAACAGTTCACACTGAAGAAAGAATAACAAAAACTGATGAACCAGGCAGGCTGAAATAAGGAAAATTGAAGCAAATTAAAAGACATAAAGAACATCATTTATACCTCTGGAAACAGAAAGAACAATAATTTTAAATTGGAGGGCATGTCAGGAGGCAAGAAGAAATGAAAATTGTCAATCCTGAAACAGAATGTAAGGAAGGTACCACTAACAACAGGCCAATCAGCAAAAATGATAACTAAAAAGTCACACAGATGTTTGTTTCTTATGTCTGCAATGGGTAGGTTACCCAGAGATATAGTAATCAAAACCCATTACTAACAGCGGGAAAACTCTCTTTGGGATAAAGAGACTTTTTTTTAATTTTTTTTTCCCCACAGATTTATAAAATACTAATCTTCTAGAACCTCTGAACAGTGACCTTCGAACAGAAAAAAAAGAGCTGAATAATAAAAGTAATGTGGTATTATTTACATAGGCACAAGACCTTCCTTTGAATTTCTGTTTGCTTTTGACAGCTTTGCTGTTGAGAGTTTTTATATGTTACTTTTTACCTATTACATAAAATTAGGAGTTGCTCACAAATGGCAAAAGAAAATGGTTGCACAAGAAAGAAGTGACAATGAAGATATGTTTTGAGGTTTATTCCTTTTTCATAATTCTACCTTAAAACAATCAACAAAAGAGAAAGGAAAAAAGTGAAGGTCTTGAATGATTGTAAGCCTTCAATACTGCAAACCCAGAAGGAAGATACAATCACATCAACCTTTTGCCTAGAGATGCTTTGTGAAGGGTGAAGAAGGAGAAGGAGGGAGAACATCATCTGAGAATAATTATTTGAAACAAGGTCCTAGGGTCTCTGTGCTGCCCAAAGTTAACATACTAACTAAGAGTTCTTGACCCATTCATTTTCAGTAAACCCCTGAAGATGCATTTTTAAGTGAAGATTCCTTACACTTAAGACTGCAAATACAAATGTAGATAAAGTGTAGATCAAATGATAGGGTGTTATATACTAATTTTAGTTTCATGTTATAGTGGATCTCTGAAGCTTAGGATTTTTTTTTTTTTTAAATCTCAAGTCTAACCACACAGGTATTTTACTGGATTGATATGCCATATGCTTTTGAGGTGCTTCTCTCAAAAGTCCACCAGACAGGTTATAGAGCAGGAATACCACTGTAGTAGTATTCACAACAAAGGAAGGGGGCAAAATGGACATTGATAAACAGAAAAGAACAATTACAATAATATCTACAATATGATGTTGTAATATCTATACTGTGATGTTGATAGTCCTTTCTGTAGGACGGTAAAAACCAAAAGCTTGTGAAAAAAAACAAAACCACAATGAGTGTCTTTCAGAATATTTATTGGGAAAGCAAACTAGAATTTAAAAAAAAAAAAGCAGACATGGATATAGTAATTAAAAATGCAAGGAATAGAAGTATTAAAGCCTATGAGGAAAAAGTATAATAAGAAATGGCACAAGTACAAAAAGCAAGTTCTTTGCAGTCTGGGTAATTGTTATTTTTTTGACACTGGTACAGTAGAAACTTTTTTTTTTTTTTTTACCAGAGCAGTCTTTTCGAAAGAAATAGGATTATATTTTATTACAACATATAACAAGATACACCTCTACAAGGAAGAATAGTGACAACGAATAACCTTATTAAATTAATCTGAATTAATGTAAAAGACATTAATAGTATAACAAAAAAATAGAAAAAAACCTTGCAAAGTTCCTAGCAGACATCAGGAGACACACTTGGGAGATGCAAGAACCTTTATTCAGAGAAAAAATGGTTTAATCAGGCTCTTTTCTTCTTTTCTTGTACCATTATAAAAAGAAAGAAGATGGTGTAGCTCAAGAGAGGAAGAGAGAGGAAGAGAGAGAGGAAGGGAGGAAGGGAGGGAGGAAGGAAGGGAGGAAGGGAGGAAGGGAGGAAGGGAGGAAGGGAGGAAGGGAGGAAGGGAGGAAGGGAGGAAGGGAGGGAGGAAGGAAGGAAGGAAGGAAGGAAGGAAGGAAGGAAGGAAGGAAGGAAGGAAGGAAGGAAGGAAGGAA